>CABHPH010129673.1:0-17364 GCA_902168325.1 Peromyscus nudipes | reverse complement strand
AAAACGTCTTGCATGACCAGGACCCCGTGGCTTTGCATGGTTGTGTAAAGTGCACAGTGCAACCATGTGATCTATGCGCATGCGTGGAGTAGCCACATGAGCCTGTGTACGCAGGCGCAGCCCAGCCTTTATAAGCTGGCACCATATTCCCGGCTCCCCTCCTTATGCACGTGTCTTTCTCACAGGCCTGTCACGTCTGTCTCTCTCTCTTATCTTAATAAAACCCTTGTTAGTGGATTCTTGTGGGATGACTCATCCCTAACAGCTTAAAGGTCAGATGGCCCAAACAAGTAAAAAAGATACTTTATGAGAGCTAGCCTGGGTCTGCCTGATGGTCTTAGCAACAGCAGCTGAAACATGATCTGGAGATGACCTGGACCAATGAGAGACAGCCATGTCACACCAGCTAATGCATATTCATCAGACCTCCCCCCAGGATGGGGTGGAGAGTATAAGGCTTGCCTCTTCCTGAATAAAGTGAGCTTGTTGTTTGGACATTCTCCTGGAGTCTGTGTGGTTTGACTCTGCGCCTACTTGGCCCCCACCCCCAAAGGGAACAACAGCAAGGACCCTGCTACATCTGGTGCCGGAAACCCGGGAAATTTGGTACTGGAACAGGGTCTGTTGGTCTCCCTTTACTCATGTGCGGCGCTGGTTGAGAAGCCCCCTTGAGCAGTATATTTCGGTGAGTAGGCCCCTCTACATTGTGTAAATTCGGTCCCTTCAGCAGGTAAATGCTGGGACTGAAAGAACTCCGGAGACCCCAACTCATTCACCACAAGCAGAGCAGCACTGGATGCAGCAAGCAAGAGGATTTTTATTGTCACACAGGCGCCTGCGGGCTCTCAGCAGCTCAAGCTAGCTGATCTCAGCAGCTCACGCTAACCGATCTCAGCAGCTCAGACTAGCTGATCGCGCCGGGCAGCAACCACATGGGGGGGGTTTATAGGGGAAACAGCACTAGGCAGAGGGTGGAGCATAGTAACAGGCATCTCATTGGTGCATTCAAATGGGGCTAGGGATGAACCTGAGGGCGCCGCCACAGAAAAACCTACAAAGTTGCAATTTGCAGGGGTGGCCGACAGAGAAAGCCAGGATAGCACATCCTGACCTCTGTGACCCCCCTTGTCTTTCTCGACTGTTCTCTTACCAGGCGGCCACCTGGCAGCTAGTGGCCTGTCCTTAGTTTGACCTTTAACTGAAATGGAGAATGAAACTGGGGGGGGTCTTTCAGGGACCCCCACTTTCTTCTTTCTGTTTGTCTTATTTGTGAGTCTGTCTGTATGGTAGGGTGGCACATACTTTTGTTCAGGCTTGCCTAACGTTTCCATATCAGGGCTGGACCCTCAGAAAACAGAGCCTTAGTCACTGTTGTTTATCCTACCTTCTAACACGATGGGAAATTCCTTCCCTCACCGGAAAGAGGCCCCTACTGGAGCCCTTAAGTCCCTCCTAACCAGCCAGGGGCTCTGGGCTACAACATCAGAACTAGAAAGATTTTGGGTGGAGGCTGTGGAGCTTGCTCCATGGATCTCTTCAGAGAACATATGGGAACCTGATCTTTGGATGAGAGTTCTCTTCCTGGCCAGAAAAAAGAAAGTGGCCTCAGGAGTAACCCTCCAATTGTTTTTTATGCCCATTTTGTTGGCTATAATCGCTGGCTTAAAGTCTTCCTCTACTGAGGAGGTCATTAAGGCCCACAATAAACACTGCCAGGAACAAAATAACACCAACTTATCTGTCACCTTCATTCCATCCATGGCTGATATTTCCTCTGCCTCTGCTGACAAGGAAATGGATGGAAATAGGCGTAAAGGAAAGGAAAGGGATGGAAAGAGAGAGGAAATGTTTGGGGCAGCATCTAAGCCTATACCAGCAGCCCCTCTCTCTGCTCCCCCATACCTCGAGCGGCTACCTCCCACACTGCAGTATCCACAGAATGATTTGCCTGGATGTCTGTCTGCCGAACCAGCTGCTCCGCACACCTCCCAGCCTTTTCTACCTATGGTGCCACACATGCCCACCATGGCATTTCCAGTTAACGTGGGCCCTAATGCGGCCAACCAGCCATGGATACCTACCCCTCTTGCAGACCTGTCTTTGGTTCGTAAGGCTGTTAATGCATCAAGTCCTGACTCACCGTATTTTGAGCAAGTCCTACGGCAATGGGCAATGCATGTATAGACTTATTATGACTGGCACCATTTGATGAAGGCTGTGTTGGAGCCTGCAGTCTTCCTTAATTGGCGAGCTGCCTATGATGACCAGGCTGAGGCTCAGGCTCGTTTTCATATACAGTACAACATCGCTGTTTCTCTTGAGATGCTCACGGGCCAAGGACCATATGTTAACCCTACCACACAAACCCAAATTGGACAACAAGCTTATTTCCAACAGGTCTCAGAATTGGCCTTCAAGGCACTTAAGTCTTGCACTCCTCGTGACCCGTCTGCGTACTTTCGAAACCTCATCCAACAGCCAGAGGAGTTGTTTACCGACTTCCTTGCACGGGTTAATGAAGCAGTGGAGCAGAGGGTGGATCCCGGCCCTACTCGGGGGATGCTGATTAAGCAACTGACATGAGAAGCGCTTAATGCCCCCACCTACAATACAGTAGCTGCCATCCGCAATGAGGATATTCATAGATGGGTAATAGCTACTAGAGATCTTGACCCTAACAGTGGCCCAATTGCTGCCCTCACAGCCTCCCTTAATACTCTCCTTGCTGATAAACAGAATAGGGAAGAGACTCAAGCTGCTACAGCTGATAGAAAATGCTGGGGATGTGGCAGACACGGTCATCTTAGGAGGGACTGTCGCTGGGTTAAGCCTAAGACTAGATGCCCAAAATGTAATAAAAGATTCCATTGGGCTAAGGACTGCCACTCCCAACTGGAGGAGGCCAAGGTTCCTTTAAACTCCCGGCAGGGAGCTCCTCAGCCCCGCAAGTAAGAGGAGACTCTGCAAACCCAAACATCTTTTGGACGCTGCCCATCTTCCCTCACTCTCCTGTGATGACCATCCTCCTCGATGGGCAGCCTGTTAAAGGATTGGCAGATACTGGTGTGGATGCCACCATTTTAACTGAGGCAGAAGCACTCCATTTCCCACAGTGGAAATTTAAACCTGGCCCTCCAATTAGTGGAGTTGGGGGTCAACAAGAATCCAAGATAACCACCCGCCCAGTCCACTGGAAGGACCTCGATGGCAATTGAGGAGCCATTCACCCTATCATCTCTACTGTGCCTAGAAACTTGTGAGGCAGGGATATCTTAGAGGATATGGGGGCTGTCCTTACAACAGATGATAGGTCCTCCTTTGATGATACTGTTGTCCACAAAAAAATGGGCCTTACTGGCCAAGACCTGAAGCAGCACCCCCAATTCTAAGGGCCACTGTCCCCACAAAGTCCAGCGCTACTAAACAACCAGATCCTATTACAATCAATTGGCTTTCTAACCAAGATGTATGGGTGGAACAGTGGCCTATTATTGAGCCTAAATTATCAATATTAAAACAGCTGGTGGAGAAACAGTTACATGCTAGACATATAAAACCGTCCACCAACAGACATAACACTCCAATATTTGTCATTCCAAAAAAGTCAGGAAAGCATCGTTTATTACAAGACCTTCGTACAGTCAATGACCAGATGGAAAAAATGGGCTCGGTGCAGCCAGGCCTCCCACACCCCAGTGCAATTCCTCCCTCTCATTATATCACAATATTAGATATCAAGGACTGCTTTTTCCAGATTCCCCTAGCACAACAAGATAAGAGTCACTTTACTTTTACAGTCTGGGAGCCAAACATGCACAAGCCAGCAAAACGATATCAATGGATAGTCCTCCCACAGGGAATGAAAAACAGTCCCCCAATTATGTGTTGCTCAAGCTCTAGTTAATGTCCCTAAGGATATTGTGTTAGTACATTATATGGATGATTTGCTATTGGCACACCCTAATTCAGCTTATTTACAACAAATTGTTAAATCAACGATACAAGACGTGGCTTCCTTAAAGTTAATTGTGGCACCAGATAAGATCCAAATAGTACCTCCGTTTTCATTCTTGGGCTTTGTTATTGCTAAGGATGTTTGCCCTTTGTCCTTCCAATTGGATATAAAAGACAGATACTCCCTTTCTGAATTACAACAATTATGTGGGACAATAAATTGGCTTAAACTCTTCTTACCTATTCCAGAACAGGAAATGAGGGAACTGTTCTCACTTTTAGAGGGCCCAACATGCCCCTCCCAAAATGTCAAGCTCACTACTGGAGCGAAAAAATGTTCTAAAAAAGGCTCTTACTATACTATCCACTGCCAGCCTGCAGCTCCATAAGCCTGAGTCACCCTTGTTAGCTATAATCCTGTGGACACTTGGAGGATTCTTGGGGGGACTCTGGCAGGCTGGTCCATTAACGTAGATTCATCAGGCACACTCAGATTTTCACAAAATTACCTCTAGATTTGATCAGACATTTAAAATGGGACTAAAGGCATGAATGCTAGCTTGAAGGACTTATGGAAGAGAACCTGATAAGTTAATTTTCCCATTTTCCTTAAAAAATACACAGGCCCTCTAGGCAGATTCCATTTCCTTTCAAGAGATGGTTACTGGATTTACTACAATTGACAACCATTTTCCAAAAAGTCAAATACTAACAGAGCTTCTGATGCTCCCAATAAAGATACCCATTCACTCAGTACCATCGTCTAAGCCCATTCCTCATGCAACCATAGCCTTCTCAGATGCCAACAAGAATAAATATGAAATAGTGATTCAGAGAAAGGGAGAAGAAGACAAAACATATATTATTCCAAATTCTGGTTCTGTACAGCTGGGAGAATTATTGGCACTTTTCAAAATCCTGGTGGAATGTCAAAATGAGCCTGTTAACATCTTTTCTGATAGTCAATATGCTGTACAGACAACAAAAGTGTTAGCATTCTCAAAGGTTAAAGATGCTCTAAATCCAACAGCTAATACAATGCTCTTAATACAAGATATATTAAATCAAAAAAATAAGCCCTGATATTTATCACATATTCGGTCACATTCCAAACTACCAGGAATCTTGGCCAAGGGGAATGGGATAACTGATACCATCATTTTAACAACAGCTGTAGATTTATTAGAACAAGCTAGAGCACTACACCAACAATTTCATTTATCACCACAGAGCCTACACAAATTACTCCCAGAATTGCCAGTTTCTCAATACAAAGATCTATCTAGGGCCTGTGCTACTTGTGCACCACTTGCTCCTTTAGGGCCCCTCCAAAGAGCAGGGGTAAATCCCCGTGGCTTATTGCCCAACGCTATATGACAAATGGATGTTACCCATTATGCACCTTTTGGCAGTTTAAGATATGTACACGTAATTGTGGATACCTGCTCAGGCTTTGTGTATGCCCTGGCTTTGCCTGGAGAGAAGGCTGTTAATGTTATTAAGACACTCAAGTCAACAATGCTAGTCATGGGAGTTCCTTGGACCATTAAGACTGACAATGGCCCTGCTTATGTATCACAACAGTTTAATGATTTCATAAGTTCGTAAAAAATGTCCCATATCACAAGAATTCCATATAATCCACAGGGACAGACCATTGTAAAAAAAAAAAACTAATAAAACCCTTAAAGAACTCTTAAAAAAAATAATCTCTTCAAAAGCCAAGAAAGATCCCAACCTGGCCCTGACAAAAGTTCTTTTTCACATTAATTTTCTCAACTTTGATGACAAGGGATTAAGCCCTGCTTATAAACATTGGGCTTACCTGCCTTGGGAGACACCATTGCCCTTGGTGAGTTGGAGGGATCCCATCACCCTTCAATGGCAACCCCCTGCTCCCCTATTAACCTGGGGGCAAGGATATGCTTACATTTTTCCCCAAAATACCACCACACCGATATGGGTACCCTCCAGAGACATGCATCCAACAACAGACCAAGAGACTTTGGACAAAGAAAAAGCTTCAGAAGGGTAATGTATGATTTGCCCCGCTACTGTGACATTAGTAAAGGTCATGTCATCGGTGGCATGCAACCCTAGATATTAAGCAATTGCCTCACCCCCTACAAGGTGCATCACCAGAAGGACTTCAGTTGGCGTGATAAAAATGACTGGGGTCCCATCCATGTCCTTGAGATTGAAAATTTTTGACTAATCCTTCTCTTGTTTAAATATCTTCTGCGGGCCGGGCGGTGGTGGCGCACGCCTTTAATCCCAGCACTCGGGAGGCAGAGCCAGGTGGATCTCTGTGAGTTCGAGGCCAACCTGGGCTACCAAGTGAGTTCCAGGAAAGGCACAAAGCTACACGGAGAAACCCTGTCTTGAAAAACCAAAAAAATAAATAAATAAATAAATAAATAAATAAATAAATAAATAAATAAATAAATAAATAAATAAATAAATAAATATCTTCTGCAACAGGTTCACCAATAGAAGGCGGCCACAAAGGCGACCCTACAGGTTTTATTGGCTCTCAGATACCTAGATCAAAGTCCTCCTAGAGAGATAATACACATATGACTCACTGAGATACAGAAGGCTACTGCCTAAGCCCATCACCCAGACAGCTCTCCAGGATTGATGCTCTTCCAGGGCTGGTAGTCAATGACAGATAAAAACTTGTTTGACAAGTCAATCTAAGACAGGCACAGTCCCTTATGCTGAGCTCTCCTGAGGTGGGGTCAACAAGGTTAGGGCAATGCACCCTAGCTCCCACTGAGCATGTCCTATAAAATAATAAAAAGGGGTGGATATGTGGGATGACTCATCCCTAAAGGGCTTAAAGGTCAGACGGCCCAAACAAGTAAAAAAGATACTTTGTGAGAGCTAGCCTGGGTCTGCCTGATGGTCTTAGCAACAGCAGCTGAAACATGATCTGGAGATGACCTGGACCAATGAGAGACAGCCATGTCACACTAGCTAATGCATATTCATCAGACCTCCCCCCAGGGTGGGGTGGAGGGTATAAGGCTTGCCTCTTCCTGAATAAAGTGAGCTTGTTGTTTGGACATTCTCCTGGAGTCTGTGTGGTTTGACTCTGCGCCTACTTGGCCCCCACCCCCAAAGGGAACAACAGCAAGGACCCTGCTACAGATTCTGTCGTGTTTCGTGACATTTCCTTACAGGGTAAGAGCGCCACCAAATAACTAACAGTGGGAACTCATGAAATTTAGACCAACATCTGTGGAGATTCCACAGGACTGGACTAGGCCCTCTACATAAGCGAGACAGTTGTGTAGCTTGATCTGCTTAAGGGGCCCCCTGGCACTAGGATCAGGATACATCCCTGGTGTATGAGCTGGCTTTTTGGAGCCCACTACCTATGGTGGGACACCTCGCACAGCCTTGAGGCAGGGGGAGGCGCTTGGACCTGCCTCTACTGAATGTACCAGGCTCTGCTGACTCCCCATGGAAGGCCTTACCTTCTTGTATGAGGGAATGGGGGGTCGGTTAGGGGGAGGCTTCAGGGGTGGGAGGAGGGAAGAGGGGGATCTGTGATTGGCATGTAAAATGAATAAAAACATTTTCTTAATAAAAGAAAGAGTACTGGTTGTAGAAACAACCTAGATGCCCGTCAACTGAAGAATGGATGAAGAAAATGTGGTACATATACACAATAGAGTACTACTCAGCAGAGAAAAACAATGAAAGCATGAAATTTGCAGGCAAATGGATGGAACTAGAAAATATCATCCTGAGTGAGGTAACCCAAACCCAGAAAGACAATCATGGTATGTACTCACTCATAAGTGGATTCTAGATATAAAATAAAGAACAATCAGACTACAACCCACAGAACCATGGAGGCTATATATATAGCATGGAGGTCCCTAGGATGACTATGGCTTATAATAAATTTCGGTTTTACTCAATCACTGAGCAAGTCTCAAGGAAACATCTTACTATTAAGATAAGAATACATACTCTGTCAAGCTGATAATAGAAAAATAAATAAATTAATTAATTTTAAACAATAAAAAATAAATAAAAATAAAAGAAAAATTTGAAATAGTAAACAAACAAACAAACATTTTACTAAAGCAAAAAAAGAGAGAACTAGGGACTCATCATTCCTCTCCACATTCTATTCTTTCCCTTGTTTTATATATTTTAAATTTTTTATCGGTGGATTCTGCTGGAGTTTACCGGTGGATTCTCCTGGAATATCCGATGCAGATAAGCACTGGAGAGCTCCTGTTGCAAATTACCCTCTGGAGCGATGGAAGGATCTTTCTACTAGCACGTGGAGGAGACCCAAACTAGTGTTGGTGTGGCCCCGGAGTTCTGTTTATGTCTTTCCTCAGGACAATGAGGTTCCTCTTTGGATTCCTGAGCCCTGAACGCGCCCTGTGGCTGCTGCTGAAGCCCAACATGACAGAGACCTAATGGGTCTTCATGAAAAAAATCTACCCTTCTGATGCCAATGGAGATTGAGAGCCCAATATCGCCAGATTTGGCAAGCATTAATGTAAGCCTAAGAACTGTAACCATGAGATTGGATTCTCCAGAAGAGCTGCCAGCTAAAGTCGTGTGGGGATCAAGAAAAATGGGCCTTAGCGGTACGTGTTACTGGAGTTGTATCCATGCCAGTGGATGTCCACACAATCAAGAAGAGAATTTGACATTGCTGCTGCCGCTGTTGCTGTTATAGCAGTGGCGCCCACCACTGCTACTCTTTCTGGGAGTATTTCTTTCATAATTTCTTACTACAGCTAGCACAATGGAGACCCTGGCAACAAAAGTAGCTACCACAGTTAGTTAATCTTTCATTCTATTGGGCATGATAAATTTAATTCAGTAGTTATGTACATCTCGATTGGCTTTGAAAATTATAAATGTATAAACTCAAGTTCCAGTTGCTATTGGGATACTATCTTACAAGGACACCAACGTACAGTATGGCTCGTTAAGGAAGGAAATGGCTCAGTTGCCTTTAGCCTACTGGCTATGGGTGAGATAGGACCTCTGTTGGTCTTTTCTGTATCGAACACACAGATTGCAAGCCCAGTGCCACTTTGAGATCTTTGGCAGCAGTTAACTCTGCAGCTCACACACGATTGAGCCTGTATGAAAATGAGTATTCAGAGACAGGTAATGCCTGGGGGGCACTCACCAACCTAAGACAGAGCACCTGTGTGGCCTGGGCAGGCATCTCCAAGATGGGTAAGGTGACCTGCTGACGTCCCACGCAACCCAAGTCAGAAGCTCATTTTTTTAATAAAAGGGGGACCTGTAGGGTCCTGGCCCCCGTTTTGGGTAACTGTTGCCTTGCTTGTGCACCTTGACCTTGATATCCTCCCTATGCTAATTCCCTGCCAGGTGCCACCCTCCTGAATGCTTAAGAGAAGTTCCTTGTCTGTGTATCCTGAATAATGGGCATTAATTGATTAGAAGCAAGATTGTAAAACATCAGTAGCAAACTTCTGCTATAAGCCTGTATTTAAGACCTCCTCCCCCCTCAATAAATGACATTCGGCATTTAAAATTAAAAAAAAAAAAAAAAGAGTACTGGTTGTTCTTGCAGAGGCCTTAGCACCCACATGGTACCTCACAAACATCTATAACTTCAGTGAGAAGGAATTTGATGCTCTCATCTGACCTACATGGGCACCATGTATGCATGTAGTACACAGACATACAAGTGAGCAAAACATTCATACACATAAATAAATTAAAAAACTAAATTTTCCAATATTTATCTATTTTTATTTTATGTGTATTTATTTATTATGTATATTTACTTATTATGTATATTTACTTATTATGTATATTTATTATGTTTTTTAAGATTTATTTATTTTTATGTGTGTTGGTGTTTTGCCTACATGTCTGTGTGAAGGTGTCAGAAGCCCTGGAACTGGAATTACAGACAGTTGTGAGATGCCATGTGGGAATTGAACCCAGGTCCTCTAGAAGAACAGCCAGTGCTCTTAACCGCTGAGTCATCTCTCCAGCCCCTATATGTGTTTTTTTTTAATCTTTATTTTATGTGTATGAGTTTTGCAAGCTCTTATGTCTGTGAGCCATATTTTCACACTACCCAAGGAGACCAGAAGAGGGCATCAGACGCCCTCAAACTGAGTTACAGACACTTGCTAGCCATCTTGTGAGTGCTAGGATTTGAACTGCCGTACATTGAAAGAGCATCCAGATCCCATCTTTAAAGAGAAAAAGCTGACACACACATAGATGACAATGCCACCAAGGCCTCAGCCACCCTCCCCCACCTTAGTGAGAAAGTGTATGCTGGTGCTGGCAGGTTCTGTGAAGGCAAGTATCAGAGGAAAAAGGAGTTCTTACCCTGGTTAGCCCGTCTTTTCCCTTTGGTACCCTATGACATATACCTTCAAACTGTCCTCATCTTGCTCTTCTTATCTCTGCCCCCTCATTGGCCAAAGACAAGCACATCTCTGTCCTTCACTATTCCGGAGCTAATCAACAATTACACTGGAAAAGCTTCGTAGCTAGCCAGGGTGGCACAGGGCATGCCTATAAACCTGGCATTTTGGAGGTAAAGACAGGAGGAGCAGAAGAGTTCAAAGTCATCCTCAGCTGTGTGGCTGAGTTCCCAGACTAGCCTGGGTTACAGAGAGCCTGTCTCAAAAAAATAAAAATAAAAAGTTTGTTGCGCTGGTTTAAAACTTTGCCCTAACTCTGAACTTACTTCCTTCAGGCAATGGGCAAGCTGTTTCTTTTCTGAGGAGCGCAAAAGAGAATGAGAGATTTTGTTATGGTGACAGGAAGAAAACACTGTCTTCTGACACCAGATTCAGCGACAAAGCCTCTCTAGGGTACATACCATCTGGAGATAGTCCCTAGAAGAGTAGACATCTGCGCTAATTTGAATTATGTTACACAGGAATGCAGGTGAGCGAAAGGTAGTTTCCATTAGGTAGAAATATTTTTTCCACTTCCTGTTTCTTGTCTGTTTTGCAGTGTTCAGGTGTGAAACCGCCGAGTTTCAGAAGCAGATGAAATTTATCAAAGGCCTGCCCCAAGCTTTGTCAATTAGGTTGCCTGATGCCAATCGTTTTTCGAAGGGCAGGCATTTCTTGACAAGCAGAAAAGTCTGCTCGAAAACACCACTCACTGCCCTGAATCAGTCTCAATACTGAGCCTGAGTGATTTCCCGATGGCGACTTAGCCGAAATGGGAAAGTATTTTTCCATCGCAAATCCCCGGTACTGACTGGTGTTTCCCCTCATCTGGTCCTTGTGGGACAGCAAAGGCAGACAGAGCCATTGCGCCCTAGCTAGATCATCAGCTCTGAGGAACAGGAGATGGGTGGGGTGCTGTGTTGCTATGCAACTAAAGGCAACACAGCTGCAGACCTCCGCCAGCTGGGCCAGCCCATTCAAACCGCAGGGAGTTTCAAGTGGCTGTGTCCCCTAGGGACTGGGCCTAGCTCTAACAGTGGGGAAATGTCAGCATTTAAACGGACTCGATGACGCAGAGGAAGCCCAGAGAACGCTGTCAACGTCTAGTCATCGTTGATTCTCAGTCAGAACGTTTGAGCAGGAAAGAACTGCCAAGAGCAGCTAGCCAGACACCCCACACATACCCCTCCATCCCCCATCCCCACCCCCCAATCCTGCTTGCCTTTTAAACTTTAAAACGTCTATTCTTTAAAAAAATTAGTTGCTTTTTAAACAGCTATACAAAGTTCTTAATGTTTCACTGGCAACAGAATAAAATGTAATTTAACAACTATAAAAACGTTACCTTTGCCTAAGAAACAGTATCTACCTATGTGTCTACCATCCAGCTGTCTACCATCCAGGGCTCTAATTGTTGAAATAAACTACCTCATATTATAGGATCTCCAAAAAGGATACAGACAGTCATGCACACACACACACAAACACAAACACAAACACAAACACAAATACAACCTTCTGTGGCTAAAAACCACAGTATCTGCAGACAACTCACAGTAATTGCCAGATACTATTAGTGATAAAAATCCTTTCAGTAATGAAAGAATAGTTAGCAATTCCTCTCAGCTCGCTTTTGTTCAACTCTGTGCTACTCTACCACAACCTTCATATATGCTCTGGGCTCATGTTTTAAGACAAGCCTTCCTGCTCCCAAAGCAACTGCAGTGTGGCTTTGAAATAAAGGGGAAAATAGACAACATTTGGTGCTGGTGACAGACAGACAGCAGCAACTTCACCTCTTCATTCTTCACAAAGACTGAAGCCACTTTCCAAAACTATGAAGAACTAGGAGTCACCTGTTTTCAAAGACTTGTCTGTAGACTATACAGTGGCTTTATTGTCTTTCCTATATTCAAAATCTGCAAATTCTTTGCCCCCATGACTGCCTCTGAATCCATTCCAGGGACAGTGAAGTTCCCTTGGTGACTACTACCATATCCTCTGCCACCACAAAAGCTAAGGCCTCCTCTGTCTTATTAGCCTCACCAGGTAGCCTCCATGGCCACCATTTGAACAAATTGGGGTTTCAAATGTGTCAGCATTCAACCATTCTTCAGTCCAAGTTGGTCTCCTTTCTCTATTATCATTGCAAGAAATATCATCAAAGAATGATTTCATTTTGTCATAATAGTAGTTGGGTCTGAGTAGATCTTCTTCTCCAGCATTCCCTGCTCTGTATTTAAGTATCAACTTCTGAGTCTCCTTTATCTTCACCATTTACAAGCTTCTCTTGTTTCTCGGGTTTCTCTTCTTTTTATTTATTTAAATATTTTTTCATTTCTTTTACATATAGATTGCAGTTTCCCTTCCCTCCTCTCCTCCCAGTCCTCCCCCTATTTCCCATCTACCCCTCCCCTTACATTCCTCCTCCATCTCTATTCAGAAAGGGGCAGGCAGCCCATGGCACATCAAGTTGAGGCAGGACTGAGCTCCTCCCCCTGCACCAAGGCTTGGCAAGGTGATCCAGCATGGGGAACAGGTTCCCAAAAGGCAGCTAAGCGCCAGGGACAGGTCCTGATCTCACTGCTAGGAGCCTTACAAAGAGAAGTTTCTCTTCTTTTAACTTAAGTTAATTATGAAACTCTGTGACTCTGTTAATTTCCTCCTTGTTAAATTGTGCATTTGCACTTTCAAAGTCAACGTCTTTCTCAAACTTTATTGGACAATCTTGATGGATACCAAATCTCCCTCTGCCACCTCAGTGACCCCTATGCCCTCTCCTCAGAGCAGAAGGAAGACGTGGATCTACTCACCTCTTGCTATAATTTCTGAGTTACTCCTTTTTCGCCCTTGGGATTTTGTATACTTCAGGTTTCTCTCCCCCTTCCTCTCTCTCCCTCTCCTTACCTCTCCCATTCTCTCCTTCCCTGCTTTCTAGGGACTAACTTCGTAGGCCAGGAGCAGTCTGGCTGCCACCTGATAAAGAGAGTCTGAGCTACATGCTCCCAGTTCTCTCCTCAAATCAGAATTGACAAATTGCTCCTGGCCATTAGTCTCAGGCAATGGAAAGATACCACGAGGCAGCCTGGGGCCTCACAGTCTGGGCTGCCTGAAGGCACCCACCTGCCTTGTGGCACTAGGCAGGTAGGTACCATTCTGATGAGCAGATGGTGGAGAAATGGGAGAAAAAGAAAGGTAGAATGGTTCATGTGCTATGGTAAGAGGAAGAACTAAAGAAGTGAGGAATGGGCTGATATTGGTGGCCTTCTTGTCACCTGGGCCCAGGGTGTTGTCCAAGGCCATATCTGAGTCTGTGGTCCTACTGCAGCCAGGGTCTGTGTTGATGTCTGTGGCTCCTGATACTATCGAAAGCCAGGGGTCTGGGCTGCCACCTGGGACCATGTTGGTGTCCAGGGGCCACACTGCCATGGGGAACATGTCAATTTAGGTGGCCTGCACTGCTACTTGGGGCCATGCTGACATCTGGGCCCAGGTTGCTACTGAGGACTGTGTCTGGGTCCATGGTCCTACCACAGCCAGGGGCTATGTTGATGTCACGGCCTATAGTCACACCAAAGGCCACAAGGATGCCCAAGATCCAGGCTGCAACCTTTGGCCATGGTGTCTGAGGGCCATGCTACCACCGGGCTCTTGCCAATCTGGGTGGCCTGTGCTACCACACAGGGCCATGGTCTCATTCAGGCCTAGGCTTCTGCCTAAGGCCATGTCTGAATCCATGGCCCAGCAGCAGCCAGGGTCTGAGGCCTTTGCTGCTACCTAGGGCCATGTCTGGGTCTATGTTCCTGTTACAGCTGGGATCTGTGATGATGTCCATGGCCCATGTTGCCACAGGGGATCATAGGAACCATGCATGATGAAATCTGAGGGCTGTGCTGAGCCAGTCCCACCCCTCGCTAACCTTGGAATAGCTGGCCCCACACCTTGCTGGACACTGCAGCAGGAGAGTTGACCCTACCCCCCATGGGAGAGCAGTCCCACACATACATACTTGGAGAGATGGCCCCATACCTCACCATGGGCATTAGAAAGCTAGCCCTAATGGCTTGGGCCTAGGAGAGCTGGCTCTGCCCCTCACCTGAGGGGGACACACATCCTGGGCATTGGGTTGGCCCACCCTAACATCTACCCCATCAATGATAGCCGCAGGATCCCCCTGACTCGGGACAACAGCAGGATATCAGAGAGGAGTTTCAGTGAGAGTCTAGTGATGACGGTGTGCCAGAGGCCTTGAACCAGACCAGTGACTCAGCAATGAACATTTGTGGGTGGGCCTGAGTGACATACCACAGCACCAAATGCCACTAGGATGGATGAAGAGGTGCTGGAAAGATGGAGGAGTGAGGTGGGTTTTTTTGTTTTGTTTTTAATTAATTTGGGGGGGGGTTCTTCTGGGGGTGTATGCTACAGAGGTGAGGGAAGGGTATGGAGGGACTGGGAGGTGAGCAGGATTGGGGTACATGATGTGAAATTCCCAAAGAACCAATAAAGAATCACATTATTAAAGAAGAGGAGGAAGAGGAAGAAGAGGAAAAGGAAGGAGGAGGAAGAGGAGGAGGAGAGGAGGAGGAGGAATAAGAATTTGTTCCTCTTCCAGCTCCACTCTCTTCCACCACCACTACCATCACCACCATCTCTCTGTCAGCACCTCACCTCTCTTCCAGGGGAGGAACAAGTCAGATTGGGTGCTTCTTCCACATGGAGGAACTGTTGGGGGTGAGGGAGAATCTTTACAGACCCTAATAAATATGCATAAAACATTTAATGTCTGGCACAAAAATAAATGCTCAATAAAATCTGTTAGTTATTACTCTAGCTATGGCTTATTAGTCACACCAATACTTCTCTACCTGCCGCACTGTGAGCTCTCTAACTGTATCCGCCCTTGCTAGATGTGAACTGTTGGTTAAGCCGCGGGGTGTGGCCATGCTGACGAAAGAGAGCGCTGGATGTATCAGTGATGGAAGAATCACAAGCCATGGTTACCTTTCTAGAGCTTTATTGGGAGAGAAAGTGGGAGAGAGAGAGAGAGAGAGAGAGAGAGACTGCACAGAGGGGAGAGAATACGGAAGGAGGGAGTGCGGAAAAAGAGGGCACACCCACTTTTTAGGCTGGGCCTCCGTTGCAGGTTGGTGACACAATTAAGGACATAAATCTTTACATGCACCCCTGGGCATGTTTGTAACACAAATTGCTAAACGGACTTATTAATAGAAAACCCAGAGTCAGATATTGGGGTGAAAGCTGAAAGATCAGAGAAACAGAACAATCCAGCCACGTTCTTACTTCTGTGAAATCCTCAGCCTCAGGAGAGAGACTTCCTGTTTACTCATGCCTTATATGCCTTTCTGTGCCCTGCCATCTTCCTTCCTAGTGTTGGGATTAAAGGTGTGTGCACAATGCCTGGCTTTGTTCCCAGTGTGGCCTTGAACTCACAGAGATCTGAATGGATCTCTGCCTCCCAAATGCTAGGATTAAAGGCATGTGCTATGACTGCCTGACCTCTATGTTTAATGCAGTGACTGACTTTGTCCTCTAATCCCCAGGCAAGCTTTATTAGGGTGCACAATATATCACCACACAAGTTACTCAACTTCACTAAGTCTAGCTTTCCTCCTCCTTACAACATATATAATAGCACTTACCCTTTATCAGGGAGGATTACATGACTTTTGTATACAGGATTGGCATGGTGCCTGGAACCCAGTAAATATTTAGTGCCTAGTGACTATGATAATAAAAAGAACTTGGGAGTTCAAAGCAAAATAAATGTAAAAGAATGAGACATAATTGATTTAGAGAGGTGTGTAAAGGAAAGGTTGATTTCTGTCTTAGGGTTACTATTGCTGAGATGAAACACCACAACCACCCTTGGGGAAGAAAGGGTTTATTTGGCTTACACTTCTATATCACAGTTCACTGAAGGAAGTTGGAACAGGAAAACAAGCAGCAGGAAGCTGGAGCAGGAGCATAGTGCTGCTTACTGGTTTGCTCAGCCTGCTTCTTATAAAACCCAGGACCATCAGCCCAGGGTGGCACCACCCACAATGGGCTGGGCCCTCCCCCATTAATCACTATTAAGAAAATACCCTATGGTGATATTTTATTTGTGCTGAAATGTGATTTTATTTGTATGTTAACAAATAAAGTTGCTTGGGGATCAGAGCTAGAACAAGCCATTTAGCAGAAGTCTGGCAGTGGTAGCACACGCCCTTAATCCAATCACATGGCAGGCAAAGTCTGTGTGTTCAAGGACATAGCCAGCTTGGTGACACACGCCTTTAATCCAAGTACCAACCATAGAGACCTGGAGGTCTGTATAGACAGGCAGTGACAGAAGAAGTTATGTGGTTGGGTTTAGAACCAATGAGAAGGCAGAACAGAAAGTCAATAAAAAATAGACACACAGGAAGTAGCTCTCTTTTCTCGGGAAGGACTGCAGCAGCTGGTAAGCTAAAGGCTATTCGCTAGTGCTCTGACCTCTTGGGCTTTTAACTTTTTATTTGACTCTGTGTTTCTTATTTAATAAGATTGTTTAGAATTACATCTACAATACCCTGCAGGCTTGCCTGCAGCCTCATCTTAAAGAGGCATTTTCTCAACTGAGGTTCTCTCTGACTATGCTAGTTTGTATCAAGTTGACATAAAACAAGCCAGCACAGTTACTATTCCTTAGAATTAGAGTGATTGACTCCTTTGGATCCACACTCTAGATAGCGGGGAGGCAGGCGGGAGGCAGGTGTCCTGAGTTTACCCTTGGGAGTGAAGCCCTATCGGAAAATACTAAACTCTATGGGCCCCTTTTCATTACTTTCCAAGAAATGAAGACAAACAGCATGATGTTCATCTCAGGAAAGCAGCAATGTAATGAGGCTTTACACTTAAAAAAAAAAAAAATTAGGGACCAGGCTGTGGTGGCACATGCCTTTAATCCTGGCACTTGGGAGGCAGAGGC
>CABHPH010129672.1:0-48350 GCA_902168325.1 Peromyscus nudipes | reverse complement strand
GGTGCATTATGAGCGAAGGCAGGTTCAGCTGAAATCGCAGAGTTATTTCAGAGTAAAATGATACGGAGCACATGGCTGGCAGGGGAAAAAAAAAGTCACATGACTTAAGAATAAGACTTGGGCTGTTTTGGAATAGAATTTTTTTTCTTATACCAGTTTAGATTAAAAGAGTAAATTTGTATAAAACAAACAACGATGACAAACACGCTCTTAATTTCTTTAGTTTTTATGTGAACAAAGGTCAAGGGTCAAGACATTCTTTTCCCGGGGGCAGGACCAGGAAGCCTATTGTTAGTGTAGCTTTATGATGTATATTATTGTAAAAAGATTTCCTTTTTGCCAAACTGTAACCTGGATATGTATTTTTCTGAAAGTCTCTCTGACTTCATTTTCTCTGTTGCTGTAACCAATATTTTCCCGTTTTACGTTCATTTCTGTGGCTATATCCCATTAGAAAACCTAGGAGGCTCGGGGGGAGAAATTTCCTCCGCACAGTGTTAGTGTTTTAAGAAGGTGCAAGGATTCTCCTGTCTTTACAAATGTGCTTGCAGAGAATTTAAATGCGTAGCAAACCCACAGCCTCAGCCAATTGTTCTGTTCTCTTTGTATCTCACTCCCAGCTTGCCTCAGTCGTCTTGTGCGTGCAGATGTAAAGTTTTCCTTTCTGTGGAATAGTCAACTAGCTACTGTTTGGACCTAATGATAGCCCAGCAGCTATGGACAAACATCTAACAAATATGAAATGTGGTGCATGCTGTATCATTAGCAAGATCCTGAGTAACCACATAAAACACAGACATATGCATACTAACACAGAAAACAATCTTACAGCCACATATCACAGTTCAATGTTGAAAGAGACCAGACAGTTATTTTCCACTTACGCGTTTACAGATATTTCATGCCATCTACCCTTTGAGCAATGTTTGTACACGTAGCATAAAAGTGGGGGAATGGAGAAGGAAACAGTGGTCCAAACGACAATGCACAAGGCATCTTCAGATTAATTTTGTAGAAGAGCATTTTATATTGAGTACGCCAGAGGAAATGGTGTCCTTCTTTAAAAACAGGTTCTCAACATCCGAGGAGGTGGTAAATGGCTAAGAAATACATACGTCTCGCTTTCACAAGCTATGTATTTTCCTGTAAAGGAGCACCACGTGAACTAGAATTTAAAAATTCATTTTCAAAGTGCCTCCTCCAAAGGAACATGTTTTGAAGCTTCACAAAACCAACTGTTTGTGAACATGGTTGTGACCATTCTGTTCTTTTCATTGAGAAGTCAGAAAACTGTTTTCTGGTGTGCTTCCCTATTGTGTTTCTTGTTTTGAGCTAGATGGACATGAGTTCATAAATATATGCATGCATGAAGCTTTCTTTGAATATGTTGAAGTTCATCGTGTTTTATTTTACTTTGCTTATTTATTTGCTTTTATGTTAAGAGAAACATCTGGGGTATGAAATGAACCTTTGTAATATTGCTATTTTTGTATAGTAATCATCCATATATTAGTATAAGCAGCAAAAGAACATACTACCTTGATGCAACCACATTGCAGTTTCTTTATATAACAGAAAAAAATGTTAAAATAATTCAACATCAGAGAAACTCTGAAGTGCCAACTGATCATACTTCCTGCGAAAGGTCAGCGGCCAAGTATTTTGTAATTGGAAAACTTACCTGTCAGTTATCCAAAGGAAAACTGAGCAAGCCCAAATACACTAAGGCTTGCACATTGAATTAAAATCTGTGAGCTGTGGTTAAAGGAAAAGAGGCTCTTCCACAGTGTCTGGTGTAAGGTTAAGAATTGGATTCTCTTCTATCCATCAAGTTAACCTTCAGCCTACTCTTGCCCTTTTATTTTCAAAACTTTATTTCATTTTATGAAAACATGTAAACATAAACTTAAGAAATATGGCTATCCAGAAACATTTGGAAACATTCTCAGAGTTAAACTGTTAGTTTATAAATTAGTCACTTTACTATATTAATATATACATGAGAATATTTAATATTGAATAGTTAGGGACAATAATAGATTTTTTCCATAAAAATTCTCTCTTATCTGAGGTACCAAATGGATAATTAGTACCAATATTGTATGTAATGATCAACAAATACCCCACTCATATCACAAGTTATGCTGGCTGGAAATATTTCTTTAAATTCAACTTTAGAGTAATTATTATGATACCTCCATCACAATATTTTTTAAAAAATGAATCTTGTACTATGTAATATTTATCCATAAAATTAAGACATCAAACCTTCCTGTTGCCTCAGTGTGTGATAATGTCTTCAATATAGCATGTGCTCAATAAGTATCTCCTACAAGAGATAGGGCAGAATCATCTGCATTTGAATGCACATTATTTTTCAACTTCTAATGACTTCTCTATACAAGTAAATACTATTTTATCAACAATATTTGATTACTAAATGCCTACTATGCATTCCTAATTGAAGGGTATGATTACAGCCTTCTTAAATACGGTCCTGAAATATTATTCTAATGTCATTAGTGGATATTATAAGGGGGGAAAGAGTAAAATAAATGTAATGTGGTAATGCAAGCCACATACATAGGTTTCACATATTAAAATAGATTTTTGGGTACATGGTTTTTATGTAATTTAACATATCAATGTACAGAGTATATCCTTAAGAAGGACATATAGCTGTTAAACATTTTACCAAATGATGTAATCAACTGTTTATGAGATGATTAACCTAATTTCATGATCAGCTGAAGCTGACTTACAGTAGATAGAAGTACCAATTTATGTCTTCTGACACTTCGTTTTCATTGATAGGATTTTCTGTAGCATGAGACCAGCTGAAACAGAAACATCTCTGACAGAAACACCAGTGCTAAGATAGCATGGGTTTGGCTTCTTGTCTTTCTTGGAAACTGGTGCTTTTACGACCACACTGCAGCCTGGTTTCGTCTCTGCTTCTCTCTGTATAGGTTAGTCATGACCACAATGATGCAAGGAAGTTCAAACTCCCTGAAGTTCAAAACTACTGAAACTAATAGTAAGCACTAGACACAGAAGATGGACAGATGCTGGGCAGTAGCTCTTCTTTAAATGTTTAGTTATTGTATCAGAAAGTTATGTTGTCTTTTTATTTTTTTGGATAGATAAACATTTGTGTTTATCCTTATATACTACTCCTATCAAAACAGTAATATAATGGCCAGGTGTGCTGGCACATGCCTACATTTACTTCAGTCAGAGGATAAGGTAGAAGAGTTGAAAGCCTGAGGCTAATATGGATTTAGTGAGACTGTTTCAATAAACATAGAGAGAAAACAGTTATGTCTTCCAATATTCAAATTTCAAATCAAAGCTAAGTGATGCCTTAATAACAAGATTTTGAAAACAGAGAGACATCTTTTAAAGGTGTTGGTAGCCCACCCTTGACTCATTCCTTTTTGTCTTAGGAAGTTGACATGATGAATGTTTTAAAGCAGTGTATGATTATATAACATATCACTTAATTTTAGTAATTTTACCACAAGCGTTGACTTCATTTACACACTGAGTTAGATTACTTAGAGGTAAGCAAAGTTATAAAAAACTATGAATTATGAAGCTTCTCTTTACCATTTGACAGATAAACCATTCTATTCCTGACTGATTTTTACACAATAATTGACTGGGGAGAGATTAGATGTCCACCTCTAAAAGGTGGATGTCTGGAAAAGGTTAGATGTCTGGAAAGCCAGTAAATAACCCACAATCCTGGATGGATTCAGTCCTTAAGTTAGACCAGTGTGTTCTTGACGACAGGTTTTGAAAGGTATCTGGGACTCTGCTTTGAACAACACAGGGTGACATTCATAGGACAGTTCTAACTTACCTTTTCAAAGCACACACCCTAAACACCAAGCACTTCTTGTTCATATGCCACACAAATGTGGTTAAATAATCCATCTATGTTGGTTCATGTATTGGACCGGTCATTGGAAATTAAAACTTACCTAACACATGCTCTTGAATTTGATATAATCCACAATATGATGTGCAGGCTCTAGCTTTTGTATTCTTTTACCACTGGAGAAAAATCAACTGAATTGAATTCTTCTTAATTGAAATCAATACACACATTGATATTAGGAGTTCCCAGAATTATCAATGTTTACTCTTAATTCCCAGAATTATCTATGTATAATCCCACAGACTTTCTGTAGTCTACACTTACTGCTTCATAGGTGTTGATCCATCACAGAAAGATCATAATCACAAATATGATGAGGAACAGGAGAGTTGAGGAGACAAGGCTAAGATCCCATGAGGCCTTAAATAAAAAGTAAGTGAAAGATAAATTATAGAAATTAATTGTTTCTAATCATATTTATGAGCACAGGGGGAAAGGTTCATAAAGTAGAAATTCTCAAAGGACACCTCCCATTCATCATAAGGCAAATATGAATTCTAAACACAGTTGTAATTGGTACAATGGTTAAGTTTAGATGCTATGGTGTACATGTATGTATGTGGGAATAAGTGTTTGAACATGTACTGGGTGTTTGTTGTAGCTTGAAAAACTCAAGTGAACATATTAATATGATACTATGAAAACTCTGTAGCCAATATAAACTCATGAAAGGCTTTATGTTAAAATCTATACTACAAAAGCTGTGCAATTTTAGAACTGGAAGTCATCTTCTCCATGCTGTAAAATCTAATACTCTTCCATTCAAAAAGTATTTCCCAAGTTTGAAAACAAACATGAAAGGTTTTCAAATGGTGTTTTTAATACCAAGCATTGGATGAGCATACTTTAGATATTTTTATATACATTGTGAATTTATAAGCCTTATTACTGTCCAATTAGGTAGAATAGTTTTAGACAGAATTGTTTCCTTCTTATTTATATGCATATTTACTTTCATGTTTACATTTTTACTGAGCTAGAAAAATAATGATAAATAGGTGGGAATATGAGAAATCTTAAAATGTATACAGAAATTCTTATACTGGAAAGCTATAATAAGTATGAAACTCAACTTTGAACTTCCAACTGCTCTTCAAAAATGTTCAGTCTTTTTAAAAAAAATTAAAAGAAATTCCTCTTTCCCCATAGCAGGAGAATGAAACCCCAATCCTCATCTTATCCACTGTTTTATGTAGGAATGAGACAGGTTTGTGATTATTAAAAACCGTGTTTAGGTTCCATGTATTCTGCTTTCTAGTACTTGTTATTTTTTAATTAATAAGATAAGATCAAAAGGCTATTTCTCTTAATTGGCACAATACAACTTTCCTATTTTTGCTGAGCTTTAACCCTATTCAACTCAGCTATTGTGCATGCCCACATTTGTATGTAGACTCCATATTGTTAGCTCATGGTAAAGTGAGCATTTCTCAATGACTTCATTTTACTAATGGAATACAACTGTTTTGTCTTCTATATCCCTCTGTGTTCCCTATGAGATTCACTTTTCTCCACAGCTAAATGATTAAATGCATATTCCTTAATTCTCACCAGACTGATCAATTTTGTTTTAATAAAAGAAGCTCATTTCTCTGAATATTTTCCCTTGAAGGACCATTTCTTTCTTTCTTTTTTTCTTTTTTCCAGAGCTGAGGACTGAACCCAGGGCCTTGTGCTTGCTAGGCAAGCGCTCTACCACTGAGCTAAATCCCCAACCCTTGAAGGACCATTTCATGTACTAAAATCTATTCCTTTATAACACATATTTGTCATGTATACTTTATGTAAATCATAGTATCATTTAGTGATGCTGAGAATTTTTTATAAAACATTATTTGAATTAATAGTAATTACAGTTATGTAACATGAGTGTTATTTATATGAATACTTTATTTTAGATAAGTATAACGTTTCTATAGATGGTTTCTCTATTCCTTTAAACACCCTTGTGTGTGTTATAGTGTGTGTAGGTATAGTTGACATGGTGTATTTATTTAAAGGCAAGCAGATTTATGTCTAGTTTCATATTAGCTAAACAGTTAACTGTAATTCCTCAAATAGGAAGAGCTGAGTTTGGGATGTATCTCAGTGATAGAGGGCTTGCTAGCATATGTGAGACCCTATGTTGGATCCCCAACTTTGAAAAGGACAAAAAATACTTCCATCTATAAATACTGTTAGTATCCAAAATTGTACTGTATTTTCAGGAGTGGAGTCTGAGATTCTGTAGTTTTAACAAACCCAGAGGAGGAAATGGTTCTGGTTTACTGTGGACAGAACTAGTATGCCAAGTAACAAGATGTGACCTGACCCCTGACTCTAATCCTAAATCAGAGTTAACCTTCCCTATCCCATCCTGTTCCTTAGATGTAGGAAGCACAATCCCTGCCACAGCTTCTGACTTCTTACAGAATGGCTCTGTGTTTTGTTTTAAATCAATTAGGAAAGTTCTTTGTCATAAAACAATGTAAGAGAAGGAAGATGTCTTGAGATTCACATCTTCAGTTGACATGCCATAGCAATAACATTCTTGCTATTGAACTCTGTCTACCTGTCTTAAAACAATGGACTTGGAATTAAGGTAATCTCTTAATAGTTATTTTTTTGTTCTCCTTTTGATGAGTCATTCATTTAATCATTTACTATCACTCAGCAGACACCCCTTGTGTATCTACCAGGCACAGTTCATTGTGCTACCTGTGGCTGCCACAATCTACTCCCTCCGTTTGCTTCAATTTTCCCAATCCTCTCAAATGATTTCTTTCATTGACTTTCGTGTACACTCTATATCTCCCATATCCCTTCCTTCTTCAAAAGTGGTAGAATCACAAATTCAATGGTTTCTGTTTGTTTTCTTTGAACCAATGGTATTTAATCAGATCCTAGGAGCTCATTGACCAACCATCCTGGATAAATGAATGCATTCTAGATTTAGTGAGAAAACTTGTTTCAAAAAATAAGGTGGAAAGTGATGGAAGAATAACCTCATAGTCAGGCTTTGTCTTCTACATTCACACATGTAAGCACACCTCCATGCATTCATGTACACACTCTTACAAACACATACTGCACTCAAGAAAACACACACACACACACACACACACACACACACACACACACGCAGGCATGCACTCAAGAATGCTGTGTGAGGAAAACAAAAACGAGAGGAAATTAAAAAGTCTCACTTATGACAGTTTCTTATGCCCTGGATATGAGCTATGTTTTATTTAGGGGAAATGAGGGTCTTGAGGGAATCTTGAAAGTTAGTGTTGGGATTGGCCTCCTTACTGAAAGACAATCTTAAGACTAACTTGTAGAATCCTAATGCAAATCAATTATCCTTGAGAGATATGAGCTCTGGGGATCTGAATACTTAGTGAGCTCAAGGTAACCTTTTACCAATTTTCTCTAAAACAGCATCCCTCGGTGGACACAGGAGAGTGTGCTCGGTAAAGTCTAGGCCTGGTTCACTACCTAACCAGCTCTCTACTCTTAGAGAGGACACTGACTTCTGTGAGTGTTAAGCTTTTCTTAATGATGGGAATAACAAACTCAGACTCTGTTTTCAAAGCTTATGGCCAGAGATAAATATAGCCAGTAAGTTAGAAAATGTCAGTTCTGAAAATACAGAGCCCTATGTAGAATATAAATTTCTCCATGTGTGTTCCAGCACACTACCCTACTTCTGTTTGGAGAAGGGGCTAGGACACAGTCCATTCCTCTTTTGTATAAAATGTGACTCACTAAGCTTTTAGAAAACACATCTAACAATTGACTTGTTTTCCCCACTTCTTCTAGAATTCCTTTGAATCACTCACAAAGATGCAACCTTTATTTTATCCAATTGTTAGTTTTTCTTCCTGGCAGGCTTGACTACTGAGTGTAGCCATTCTGACCTTAGCTTAATGAACACTTCCTGAGATGTCCCTCACCCATGAGGCATTGCCCCCTCCCCATGGACCACCTGCCCTCCTCATTCATTTGCTGCATGGCACTTTTCATTACCTGGAATCACCACCTTTGCTTATTTGCTTGTATATTGTGTGCCTCTTTAGTCAATATGACTTTATTACTTCATTACGTGATAGACAGTATCATGGGAATCAGCAATGAAACTGAGTCAATAAGTATGCCCTTAAGGAGATGGGTACTAATAAATACTGATAATAGTAACTATCTATATATGTATGTAGGTGCCAAGAGGCAGAAGATGCCGTGAAGAAAAATAAAGCTAGCTGAAGGATTAAACCCTGGAGGTCATTGTGCCATCTTACGTCTCATGTCAGGGATGGATTTTCCTTCTTAGGTGAAATTTATTCAAAGGCCAAGACAAAAATAAAAGATCTAGCTGGAGAAAATATTTCACTAGCATGGGGAACTGAAAGTGTAAAGATTATGACATGAGACATATTTGGCAAGCCCAAAGATGAGAGAAAAGACCGTGGTGGCTTCAGGGAAGGAAGCCAGATACGGGTAGTAGGTGATACCAGGAAGAGTCTAGGTGATAGGCTGTGAACTTTGGTCAGGATCTAAGACCTTACTCTGAGTCCATGGGAAGCCTTTGGGCAGAGCATTGACATCACCAGATTCAGGTTGCCCTGGCTGCTGGGTGGTGGTGAAGGGGTTATCCTGTGTGCAGGATGAATAATGGAAGTTCCAGTGACATGCTTGGATCCTTCACACCCATTGCACCAGGGCCTACTGGGCTCATCACTTTCCAGACACTGCATTTTTGTTCACAATTAGCCACATTGCTAATTATGCACCACAACACACTGAGAAGCTGTGGTCTGGGGAGTCTTTATCACTAGGTTTAATTTCCTCCCTCGTGTCCTCCCTCTACTCCATCCTTCCCTCCCCTCTGCCTTCATTCCTGACTGCCCACCTTCCTTCCTTCATGTTTCTTGTTTGTCTTCTTCCTCCTGTAACTTCTTCCTTAATTTTTTTCACGTTCTTTCCTCTTCATTCCCCTCCTGTCTCTCCCCCTCCCCTCCCTCCACTTTCCCTTCCCTTCCCTTTCATTCCCTTTTCTGTTCCCTTCCCTTCCCCATGTTTCACAACATTAAATATTTAGTTATTGTTTATCATAAAATTATGTTAGAAAGTGATTAAACTTCCTTAGGAATCTTTTTTTAAGATGGCACAGGCTCTGCTAAATGAGGTAGAAAGTGATTAAGGAAACTTGGTTTCCAGGGTGTGAGCATTAAGTAAATAAAGGAATGATGATCGTTGATAATGATTGAAATATCTTTAAGAAGAGAGGTTTCGAGAGGAACATAAAGAGACTGATCTTGGGCGTGTGCTAAGTTTGTCCAAGTGGAGATGCTGAGTGGGATGTTGGATGCATGAGTTTCACTTTCAGAAAAGAAGACTTGATTGGATTGCAAATCTCAATTAGGAATAGTCTTTAAAGAGAATGGACTCTCCTTGTTCCCTGTAATTGAAATGGGGGCCAAAGACATGCCAGGTTTTCAGGGTTCTCATGAAGAACAAGGAGGTACTGTCCACACTGCCACTGGGTTTTCTTGAGATCAAGACAGATAGTCTTTTGTTGCTTTTTACTTTTAATTTAATTTTAATTTTACTTGGGGTTTCATTTGAGACTGAGTTTCACATTGTAGCTCATGCTGGCCTTGTTTTACTCTGAAGTCTAGTCTGAGAATGAGCTCATTGCAATTCTCCAACCTCAGTGCTGGGGGTTATAGATTTGATGTGAGTCACTAAGCCTGGATTCTTGATACATTATCCCTAAAAGGATTATGGCAAGTAAATAAGATTTTCTCTAGAATAAAACCTCTCCTCGATCCTTCCTAGGTCTGGTTCATGTACATGCTTTCTGAAACTAACCAGCCATAGTATCATTGTTCATAATGTGGTCCTAGAATTCAAAGACTGTGTATCAGAATTAAGTGGGTACATTTTAAAATGTAGGTCTGGCACTCAAATACCAAGCATAGTAAATAACAAGAATAGCCATGGTCCTGGGATCCTCATTCTAACTCATTGTTTAAGTGATTCATTCCATTAATCTATATAAATGATTTGGTATTGTGTCAAAGTGCTTCAATATAAATTAAAATATTTTTCTATACATTTTAAAGGATATTCCAGCACAAAACAAGTTTAATGATTGTTCATAGAGTTCATGTGTTTGAACTGCTCTGCTTATATTCTGGGTTGTTGGGATTAGAATAGATTTAACTTCAATCAAATAAATTTTAATGGCATTTAAATATTAAAGCCAAATTTAACTGTTCTGCTTTCCTTCAAAAAATAAAATTTCAGGATATACCATAACTTTAGGATAAACTACTCAAAACAGAAAAAAAAACACCTTACATTGTGAATAATAAATTACAATGCACCTAAAGTATGAAGTATTTGTGATTTCCTATTTAGGGCACATGAGAAAGTTGTGTTCCATTTCCCAAACCTCTTATGATTTAGATAGAGTGAGAAAAATGGTTGAGGCCAAGCAGCATGGTACTGTAGCCAGAACATTTGGTTGCCAACGTTCTTTCTTATTTGAATCTTTTTCCATATTTAACATGGCAGCTCCCCTCTCTGCTCCTTGCCCATGATGCTAAGATTAGTAGCACTTCTCTGCCAGCCCATAATGGGCATAGAGAGAGGGAGAAATACTCTTTTGTAACTTTAGCTTGTTGATTCCAGGGCATAATGCAAAGAATCCTTCTAATCATCATAGGTTCCCTAACAAAGTGGATCACCTGACCCTGAGCAGTCTTCTTTCCATTAAGAAGGGAGATTTTTTTTTTTTGCTCCATCAACAAAAATGTTTGTTGATATTTTGACCATTGACAATAAAGAGTTGGGAGTTGTTTGCATTTTCTCAGATTAGTTTAATAAATTAAAGTAAAAGGCAAAAACAACAAAAAAAATGAAATTATAAACCAATTGCTACAAGGGTAGAGATGATTCTTTTAATAATCATGTGCAGAACAAAATATCCAGTCACAGTAATTTGGAGGAAGTTTCTATTCCCTGTCCTTTGAGGATTGTGGTCATGTATCTTAGAAGTATGCTTCACTGCCGAAAAAATACAATGGGTATTTCTTCTGATAGTTAACAGGTAAAGTGTAATCCTCCCAAATGAAGGGTTGCTAACAAATCAAAGAGATTCTAGACCTACAACTTCTAGGATGTTAGTCTTAGCCTAATGCTGCTATTTCTAACAGTTTGGTCACACGGTTAGAAAGGGATTGCCCCAGATTTCTACCCAATCTTCACTGGCCTAGTCAATGAATAATTACCTGCAATGATTGTTTGTGATTTACCAGGTTCCCACATACAGCTTCACAGGACAATATTAAGACATTGAAGTATAATTTTCAAACCAGGAAGTTGGAATCATAGCAGGCATAAAAAGTGGGTCATTGATTAGTGCTCCATAGATACTAACTTTTTCCAACATGCATATTAAAGATAAACTTGTACACTGAAGACTCTACTTAAGGAGCTTTTGAAAGTATATTGTAGCCACTAACAATCAATTAAGCATTTTGAGTTATTTCCCCCTGTGTCCTTTTCAGGATACAAAACCAATGAAGCTTATATCCTTTTATCCAATAAATGCAAATGTATTTGTACTCGATTGTTAACAGTACAATATTTTATTACAAATATTTAATATTAGTTTACATCATTAAGAAGATCAAGAATTAATTGTACATGAAATACTGAGATGAACTGACTTGGGTCCCTGGAACTCATACAAAGGCAGAATAAGAAAATCAACTTCACAGACATAACCTTTGCCCTCCACACATGTACTGTGAACATGTGCATACCTACACTCACATATACACATCAGGCATGTTCGTACATATTGACGCAATAGCAATAAATTTAAAAATGTTAAATTAATTATTTATTCACTGAACAAGCATAATATGTGTATATATGCACATACATGTAATTTAACTATTTATATAATTTTTAATAAAAAATTAGACCATATCCACTTGAAATGAAAACATTGAAACATCAGGTTATAATTTTCCATTCTGCTTTTCTGTATTTTCATGGTCTGGAGACTAGCCTTACTTAATGTTTGAGTTTCCAAATATTATGCCAACTCTGGATAAATTAGGTCAACAGAGGGAAACATGCTTTCTATCGCTTACATTAACATTCTGCTGTCTGAAAAACTGCACTAGCCCATCAATCATCTTGTTAATATTTGCCACTTGGAACAGAGTTTAAATGTGATCTGTAAAACCCCCAAATCTTCACTTCATTTAAAATTATTCTACTCTGTGTCATGCATAAATAATTTTGGATGGATATGACATAAAATAAGAGTGGAAAGAAATGAGTTATCAAAAAAGCATGTAAAATGATTTATTTTTAAAAGTTCAAAATGTACTTGAAAGAGTAGATTTAATGTTGCAATCTAACCATTAGATTTTCATATTATACTTAAGAATTTTGTTTTGAAACTAGCCTTTCATTAATAAAACCTGTGATTGATGATTGAAAAAGATGTTCGTATATTTATAGACATTGAACATTGATGACAGAATTTTGTGCATTTGTTCACAGGCCAATAATTCATTTCACAAATATTTTTACCACTTAATAAACAATAATTATGGAACAGCAGTAGAATTTGACTGCATAGAAACCTAACTATGGTAGACTTTTTAATAGTTTAATTAATTTGTATTCTTATGAATTTTTATGTGTATGAGTCATATATTGTCAGATTTAAGAAGTAATAGTTCAGTGTTTCAAATTGACTACTAGTAGTAAAGAACCTATTTGATATATTTTACATCTATATTTATATTCAAGGTGTTTCATCTGGCAGATGTTAAAAGTGAAATTTTTAACTCTATTTGGAACTTTATTTTAGTAAGCATGCTTGAGTTTTAAGCCCTCTTTGAGAATAAATGTGAACAATTTAGATACTAGTCAGGAGTATTTTTAAGGTTGATAATACTTCAATTTATTTCTTTTCCCTTCAGGTACTGATTATTAAGGTGACATTATGACAGCATAACTCCAAAACAATGGTAAGTCTTAAATATTTGCTAGTTCTATAATTTAATGTTGCACCGTAATATACCGTATACCTTATTGGGTTGCTTTTCCTATTCTAATTTTATAGGTCTGTATAGGATGTAAATTTTGAAGCAGACCACTAGACTGTAAGGTATTTATGACAAGTCAAAACATTTTAACTCAACTTTTGTACATAACAGTTTTTGAATTTGGCAACCTGCAGTGCAGTCCTCTTTTTAAAGAACGTCAATAAAAGTAATTACTTTCCCATTCAATGTCCATTTTCCCTGAAAGATTTATTTTCCTTTTAGAATAAATGCTTTCAAATGCAGTGGCAGTAGACCAACAGCAACGTGTTGCTTCCCTGCACTGTGTTGAAAATAATAATATTCACGCTGGACTTATAGATGGTCAGACAGAAGATCTATTAATTAAACTAAATAAAATTTGATGATAGCATCCCTTTATGTATTCATATTAGAAGACTCTTCTTAGGTGCAACATGATCCTTACAACTAATCCTCACACACTGCCATTGCCTTTTTAGAATCAAGACTCTAGATGATACATAGATAGATAGATAGATGATAGATAGATAGATAGATAGATAGATAGATGATAGATAGATAGATTAGATAGATAGATAGATGATAGATAGATAGATAGATAGATGATAGATAGATAGATTAGATAGATAGATAGATAGATGATAGATAGATAGATAGATAGATAGATAGATAGATAGATAGACAGATAGAAAGATAGAAAGATAGAAAGATAGATAGATAGATAGATGATTGTTAGAGAGAGGGAGAGATGGAGAGGAAGGGAGGGAGAGACAGACAGACAGACAGACAGACACAGGAGAGATAGCATCTCAGGTACAGTAGATGCTAAAAATATTGCAAATTTTTATTGGTTCTGGGAAATAAAATTAGGGTCTTATATGTGCTAGTAAGTACTCTACCAGTGATCTATATTCCTAGCCCAAATATTGAACATTTTCTTCTTAATAATTACAATAATTTAAAAATGGTTGAATTGGCCTCTACTTTTATAAAATACTGTTTTACTTAAATAAAATTATGTCCACTTTTGACATTAAAATGTTCTTTTCGTTCATAAAATTTGTTACCTAAATATATACTTAATGATTTACTAAAAAAGAAAAACAATGTAAAATAAAAAACCAACAGTAAATTTAGATATATGGACATGTGTATTTGTGTGTATATTTATTACACAAAAGGTTATATGAATGGGTAATAACATATCATTAATTATTTTATAGGTATGTAATTGTACACTATAGCCAACATAACTGGGAATATTTTAAATGAATCATATAGATATATATATATAGGTAAATTGCTTAAATATGAACAAATATTCAGATATATAGAGATATAATAATATATAAATGTATAAACAATCCTAGATAAAACTCAAAACAGCTTTGTGTAAAGAAAAAGTCATAACACAATGCTGTTCCTCTTTTGGTCATCCTTATGCTGGGGCAGCTGGTGACAGAAGATGGCTTGTGTCCCTTTGCATCAATACCGTGGAACCCTCCTTTCTGTGCTCAGAAGACAAGATGCAAGTTCATGCAACTCTTGTCACCATGGAAAACGTGCATTTGCCCATGTAGTTTGTTCTTGCTGATAGAACACTAAATACAATGCATTTCAGCCTGGTTTTCATAATGGCCTTGCACACACACACACACACACACACACACACACACACACACATATATTTCATAATAATGATCTGTCTACTTCATGTTCTTCTGCTACTTAAAGTAGAAAAATGACAATGAACAGCAAACCTCACGGATGTTTTAATTCTATGTGTAATAGCCACAAGAAAATGACTGAAGACTGTAGTAAATCAGGGTGTTATGAATCAAGTTACTCGGGAGAGCATGTGTGGTCCAGTGTGACTGATCTCTAAACACCTCTTTGATGCCCATAGTAGAGCACATGCTGCTTTGCTTTAGTGGGAAGTTGCATTCTCACACTTAAGAGAAAAAAAAATCACATGACCACATCATCAGCACAAAGGAATAAGCTAGAGAATCACCTCACCTGGCTCATGAGGGATTCTAGACTGATATTATGAGGACCATGATGATGTGTGAAATCAGAGCAGAAATACACTAATCTAAGGGATGACCCACAGGAACAAATTTCAAGGAAAATAAACATGATAAAATAATAAATAATATTGCTTAGTAGAGAGCATTTTCAAAAATATTGTTTAGATCAACATGTGATAAGAAAAGAACACATATTTAGTATTGACATATTATCAATGCATTGCATTGTAAATCCAGCCACTGCAAGTATTTAATGGTATTATATCGATATTTAGTCTTTTATGTATTTACATATTTCATAAAATATGTTGATATTCTGTATCTATCATACTATGAGTTTATTTAACCTTTACTTTCTTAAATTCTCCATACCAAAAACATAGGTTCTATAATCTTTCAGAATTTAAATTCTAACATAGTAGTATAACTACGTAGATTGTGCGTTGGTGAAGTTTTCAGAGTAAGCTTTAGAGGACTGTGTGTCTGTGGGGGTGGGGGTGAGGCATGTAGTTAGCTTTGAGTCTAAATCCAAAGCAAGAAATGTGGATCAAGCAGACTTAACTCCACCGAAGCATGAAGACAAAGTTGACAAAAATGAGCCACTTTAAACCATCAATATTTATTAAACACTTACTATAAACCAGGCTCTTTTCTAAATGCTAAGGTTGTAGCAGTGAATACAAGACCAGGAAACAAGCTATTACATATTAGTGGTTAGTGGAGAGAGAACAGATATTAAATATGAATAATTAAGCAAATATTTTTGACAAAGTTGAATGTGTGAAGAAAATAAAACAAGTTGGATAGGAGACTAGGGGAGGAATTTTCAAATTAGTATTAGCTGAGAAGAGACCTGGAAACAGAATGAGTATATATTGTGATAGTTATCCTGAAAGGAACATTCCAGACAGCAGGAAAAGGCAGGATCTGCTTGCAAGTAGAGAACAATGCAATTTATTTCAGCCAAAGTAAAGAGATCAGTAGACAAGGGGAGGCTCTGTTGGGTCATGTCAAAAAATTATTTTTCTTCTTTTTTTTTTGTTAAATTTATTCATTTTTGTTAGTGTGTGTGTGTGTGTGTGTATGTATGTGTGTAAACATGTGTGAGCAAACTGGTATCATGGTGAGCTTGTGGAAATCATATGACCACTTGTAGGAACTGATTTTCTCCTCCACCTTATGGGATCAGAGAATCAAACTCAAGCCATGAGGCTTGGTGGCAAGAACCTTTACCTGCTGAGCCATTTTTCTGGTCCTGGAGTATTGAATCCTACCTAAAAGGGAGGCCATTTGAGGCATTTGATCAAAGACATGAATTGATTTACATTTTAAAGTTTTCATTATGGTAGATGAAAGAGCCTGAAGCAAGATTGAGAGGTTATTGCAGAAGAATGAACATGTTTACAGTGGGTGCTTTTAAATAGAATGAACTACAGCGAATGATTAAAAATTTATTTAACTTTTAAAACAGTATTTTTTATTCTTTGAACCTTTCACACACTTACATAATGTATATTGCTCACATCAATCTGCCACTGTCTCTCTTCAGCTTCCTATATTGTACCCAACTGTCTGCTCCTCAACTTCATATTCTGCTTTTATTGTTATTGTTTTTAATAGTCCCTTGAGTTGAGTTAGTGCTGGTTTATATAAGCACAGGTGAGTGACCATTCACTAGGGCATAAACAACCTACCCACTGTCATATCCCTAAAGAATGATTCTCCCTCTTTTGGCAACCATCAACAAGACCCTTTCCTCATCCATGATAGAATTTTGACTGATCTGCTCTTTGGCAGGTAACTAGAGTTGCGGTAAGTTGATGTGTGCAACAGCCATTTGTTGTTTTTATCTAAGTTGTTCTATTACCAGTAAAGACTCAAGAGTCAGCTATTGGGGTAAAAACCTGATAGATCAAAGAGGCTGCAGAGGAGTGACCAGATATCCTTCTCTCCACACTTCCCAGATCAAAGAGACTGCAAAACCTCCAAGTCCCTCCCTACTACTTCCTGTGCATCTTCCCTATCCGTATTCTTGACTTCTCTATGGCTAATTCCTGTCAGCTAGTCACTGGCTCTGCCCCCTGATTTAAGGTTAAATTTATTAACACAGTCTCAGGATGTCATTGTGCAATCAAATGTGCCTCAACAGCCATTTACAAGAGAAGTAAAGTATGGAGTCTTTAGCACAGTATTGGCATGTGGTAAGCTCTACACAAGTGCTGATTTTAGCTTCTTCCTCTTCAGCATCATTACTATTGTTTTCTTTATCAAAGTTATAATAGAAGCCTTAGGAAAAATGCCAGTACCTTTACGTGTTATATAAGCATTATTCTCCTTTTCTTGCTATAGTCATATATTAAGCACTTGATTTGAGAGAGCACCATACTTCAGAATTGTTTAAGGATAATATACATAATGCTTAATGCCCTAGTCACTGCAAAAATGCTACACAACTCATAGTTAAAAGCTATTTCTAGAACAATACAATAAGCCATAGTCATGCCTTGCCTCCTCTCATTTATCTCATCTTCAAATATGCCCATTTGACTTTGTTTATTTTTCTTAGCATGGGTTGTCCTTGAACTTACATACATTCGGTGTGCTGCTCTTTATTGTATATATTTTAATGCTCAGTCATCATTGATACATAGGAAATACACATATACAAAACTATTCATCACAGTGGCTGCGGCCTTTGAAATTCATGTCTTAGAAATGAAGATAGATATTAAGATTTGTTTAAAGTAATGCAGTTATCTGTGGTTACTTTGAAAAAATCAAGATTTTTACAGGAAATATTATGGACTGTACACGTATGTACACATACAAGTTCCTGTATGTTACTAAAAAGTTGCTTAGGCAATCACCATCATTAAATGCTAGGACAGATACAAAATAGGATTTGGAAACTAGAAACTGGTTTGCTGTGAGTTCTCTTGACAAACACTAATTGCTTCTTCAGTTTTATGAGTTTTAAAAAACTTTAAAAAAGGTTTATAGAATAGAGTTCAGTAGTGCTTTCTTGTTGTGATTTTTATTATGGGTGTGATACTTTCATGTGTTTCTCTTTTGTTTGCTTGCTTGTGTTTTGGCCTGGAGAAGTGATGCAGGGTTCTCATTTTAACTGGAGTTTCAAATATTGATTTGGGTATTTAAACACATACTTTGGTTAACAAAAACAACCATTAAGCCAAGCAGAGAAGGACAAGGTGCTCTAATTTTCTCTTTTAGGTCTGGAAACTGAATTTACGTAGTTTAGAAATCTCTGTATGTTAGCTTCTCTGGTACATAAACTGGAAAATGTTTCCATGTTGTGTGTTGAATTAGAAGGGGAAAAAGCACAGAAAATATGTGAAATCATTAAAAATTATTGTGAATGTTCTGAAATACAAAATGATTCTTCATACTTGCTCTTTGGTAAATGTCTCTTGTTTAATCATAAATGAGCATGTTTGCTTAAATCCAAGCCTGAGGTAGACGAGAACTGAAGTTTAGTCTGGCCTCACATGAGGAGTGTGTGACCACTGACAGGCTTCATACTGAACTCATTTTGGGTTTTAGCTGCAAACTCAGTTGGGAAAGTTGAGTTTGAGAAGTACCAACACGTTCAAACTTTATGTCCATGTTGATGTGTACCTGTTCAGACATACATCTTTTATGGAATAACTTTGAAATTAAATAATTGCCTTTTACAAGAATTAATGTGACAAATGCCAAACAGGATGGAGCGTTCAGACAGAAAAAAATGTAAACCCAGGCCTATTTGTCATTGGTCCAGTACTTAGATGCCTTCTGAAATCTGTCACTTTGAAAAGTAGTTTATTTGGCCTTTCATGCTCTTCCTCAGCATGCATAAATACCTAAGCTACTGTCTAGACACTCTCAGATTGTATGAGAACACAGTGCACTTTTTCTTTCTACAACTGTCAAGGCTGAATCTCTATATACTGCCTTGGTCATTGGTACAAACAACTCCAATTAAAAACAGGGTGCTTGAGAGAGGAAATAGAGGCAGAGAGTAAACAATGGAATGGGGGCAGCGCACAGGACTCTCTCTCCAGAACACAGATTCAAGTACTGTGTCCCTGCCAGTAACACACCAGAGGCTCAATTTTGTGCTTTGTGAAAATCCAGTGATGTAGTATGAGTGTTTTTTGCCTGTTTGTTTTGTTTTGTTTTGGGTTTTTTGTGTTGTTATTATTTTTTGTTTTCTTTTCTTTTCTTTTTTTAATCTCTGACAATATTATTTACTCATTTTTTATTAAGAAATTTTCCCTCTTTTCCTTTTTTTTCTTTTCTTTCCTTGAGACAGGGTTTCTCTTTGTAGTCATAGCTGTTCTGGAACTCTGTAGAGCAGGTTGGCCTTGAACTCAGGGATTTGTGTAGCTAGAAGTTTCTCCAGTCCTGCCTGAGCCCTGTAGTCCCGTGGCCTGCTTATAAAATAATCACACAGAGGCTTAATATTATTTATAACTGCTTGGCCATTAGCTCAGGCTAACTACTGACTAGGTCTTACACTTAAACTCAGCCCATTTCTGTTAATCTATATGTTGCCATGTTTTCTGTGGCTTTACCTGTGTGCCATTACATGCTGCTCCCTGGACAGCAGGCTGGCATATCCTCACTCAGCTTTCCTCTTCCCAGAATTCTCCTTGTCTGATTATCCCACCTATACTTCCTGCTTGGCTACTGGCCAATCAGTATTTTATTTATCAACCAATCAGAGCAACACATTCATAGCATACAGAGCGTGTCAACCATTATTCCTGCCTCTGCCTCCTGAGTGCTAGAATTAAAGGTGTGTGCTACCACTACCCAACTGTGTTTTTCTTACTACATAGTCCTAAGTACAAACCAAATACATCATTCTCTATAGCTAAATAAACCAAATGTTTTTGGAAAAGTAGAAACCCTTGTCACTGATAAACCAAGACATCCTAGGTTGGACTTCATGCAAAAACTTTTCAAGTTTGATTGGACTCAATTTATCAGTTTTCACTATGGGCTCGCTGCCTTAGAACCCAGCTTACTCTCCACCAATCTGTTTCTGCTAAGAAGCAATCTAGTCCAGGGCTACTTAGAGCATGGTTCAGGGACCAGATGTTTCTGAGAACTGCCAGGGACCTTTCATAAAACATAGAAGCACATGAATTGAGTGTTTTTTAGGAATTTTTATAAACTTCTCTTGACTTCATGATTTCGTGCACCTTGATTCAAATAATACATTATGGATGTTTTAAAATCTAATGTTTCTTGCACTTCACTTCTTATTAGATAGAAAATTATTAATAAATGGCCACTCAGAAAGAGATAGGTCAAGCCTCCTGTCATAGTCAGGGAAGCATTGGTCTTGCACTTGCCAGCCTAGCACAGGTCATTATAGGACAGCTCTGATCAACATTAACATGTGTTTCTCCTCGCCTGGGACATCAAGACTACAATGAGATTGCATAATTATATCCCCAAAGGAACTTACAGTTTGATTAAAAAGCTTCCCTTCCCATTTCCTTAAGAAAATTGTTAAATATTCATGTAAAAACATTCAGCACACAAGCAGTCATATTTAAATGCTAAATAGGATATCAATAGAATTGCATTTGTATGTGCTAAAATCCTACACCATTTTATGTGAACTAATCTATTTGCTCCTACCATTTAACTTTAACAGGGCATTTTCTTATGGTCCTCATAGAGAATTTATGAGGAAGATACCTAGTAAAATATGAATTTGTCAATCCTACGTGATTTTCTATGAAAATCCTGATCATTTGCATTTAGAAATCATGGTGGTTTCATAAAAAAAATGAAAGGTCTTAAATCCTCAATAATAAGGTGCTTTCTATATATATGCTAAGAGAGACTTATTTTTAATAAACGCCCATCTATTTTTAAGATCTTACCATAGAAAATTATTTAGACTACCCTATTCTCATAGTTAGGAGTAAGACATGCAAACAAGACTTTGTAATCTTGAAAAATCTGGAGAGTAAAATTGGAACATAAATGTCAATTAAAAAGTTTTCACTAATTTGTCTCTAAGTCATTGCTCCTTCTATTAAAACCAGAAGCTCCCAGAGACCTCACCCACAGAGTCATTGTTTTCCTCTGCCTGTGGCAAGCTGGAACATGCTTTGTATTATTAAATTGTTGTTACTGCCCTCTAGTGGCAACAAATAATCCTTATTCTTCCACCTCCTAACTGAGCCCTAGAAGTTCAAGACATAAAGGCAACCCACAGCTTGTGTATTTCAGGAAGTTAAATAGCAAACCTAGGAAACAACCACATAACATGTAATCAATCAGGAGTCTACTCAATGTGTAAGTTAAAGCGGAGTATGGGGACAAAAGGGTGGAGGGTTCATCCACGTGTTGAATTCAACTTGTTTTTCCATATGTTCAAAAAATGAGTCTCAAAAATTAAGGTAGCTTAGATTAAAAAAATCCTCTCAAAAGTTATATTGCATACTGTATGGTGGGGAACTTGTGAAATGCAGATTCAGATTGAAGGGGCTAGAAATCATGACTCAATGATGGCGATTCTCTCTGGCTGTCCATGGTCAGGCATAATTTAGAGCTACAACCCTTGGGGAGGTTATCAGAGAAAGTGCAGAAATGAAGATCCTCTCCTAAAATATACTTTATTGTGGAATTACCTTATAATGTAAGGGAATACTTCATTCAATAATTTGTTGAAAAAGAAATATGTATTTACTGGGTTTACCACTTACTTTGTGGGTAACCTTGGAGGATACTAAGCACATTGGACTTCCCTCTAATCTCATCATTTGTATATACACACACATATAATCATTAATATAGATGTACAGTCAGAGCAGAATTTGAGGTTCATATAAAAAGTAAATGACCTAAAGTAGAATATATTTATATGTTAAAAGTTAGTAATTACAATTTTATATTATATGTAACACCCAGTGAGCATTAAATGTCAGCATTGCCAATAAATGTCACAGGATTAATATGCAGGCACATATGACCATATACCCTAGAAAGTTTCCCTCAGTACAGAGAGGATTTTAACATTTCCATAAAAGAAACATGTTATATAAATCCCTGAAAAACATCACCTTGAGGATTACTGAAGGATAAAATAAATAAGAATTTAGAATGATTCTGTAATAAAATTCAATTAATTGTGGGGAAAAATAAAGAATGATATTAAAGAAATGTTTTGATTATTTACTTTTCTCTTACCCTATTACCTGAAACCAAGAGCAGATGGGAAGGTAAATGCATCAAGTTAAACATCAAATTCACATCATATCACAGCACATATAAACCACATGAACATGAAAAGGAGACTCTGGGTAAACTTAATCAGGTTTTAAGCATTTGGTGAGGAGAACGGATCATAAAAAATCTATTGTTTCCCAAATAAATCACATTGCATGTGTTTGAATTCTGTAATCATTGTGTCATCAATAATTTTACATAGTTTCAAAGCTATGTGTTATCGATAGTTCATGATGCATTATTAAAGTATAAGGGAAATATTCATGTGTGTAAAGTTTTAAGAAAAACTTTAGCAGTGTAGTTGGAAGAAAGGGTATACATTTACATGCAAAACACTTATTTTCCATAAAATTGGATACTAAGTTTATATGAGTTTATACTTCTTCATTTTGACTCTACAATTCAATGTTTTCTCTGGAGTGCACCAACTTTCAACTTACCATGTATTGATAGTGAACTTCAGAGTAACATGTAACATATTAGAAAGACTTCAAATTATGAGTTAGAATCAGAGTTGCTATAACTAACCAAAGTTGATATTAATGGTTATTTATGTGTGGTGTCAATAGAGACGTTTTAATTCTCTTTCTGAAAATCTCTCCTTTTTATGGTGTTTTATAGTGAAAGTAATTTCTGTAACTCTGTAGTTTAGAAGATTAGAAGCCAGTGCAATCTGAGGAGCGTGGACAGCCCAGTGCAGCCTATGAATATGATTATTAGACTTTATTTACTGGATGATGGAATTCAGATTGGTGCTGTAAAAAAGAAATCAAGGAATTACTGTATTCTGTTCCTAAAAATGCAGTTCCAATGTCTTGTAGCATCAAAAGGCTGACACTCAGGGCATACTAACGGAAAGGGATCAAAAACAAGATACTTGTACATTTACATTCATAACAGCATTATTTCCAATAATCCCCCAAAGGGAAGAAAACCCAAACTATTACTGAGAAAAAAATGTGTCATATACATACTTTATTCAGCCTTAAATAAAGATGAAGTTCCTGTTATATGCTTTCATATGAGGGATTTTTGTGGTCATCATGCTATGAAAAACAAGCCTAAAACAAGAGGAAAGACATTTTAATATTGCAAGTATATGAGGTATATAGAGAGCCAAATAGTTAAAGAAAAATACAATGACTAGTGGTGACTGGGGAAGAGGGAAGGGAGCAGAGAGACTTTACTGATAAATAATACAGAGTTTCAGTGTAGATAATGTAAATGTTTTGGAGATGGATAGTGGTAATCAATGTACAGATATATATATATATATATATATATATATATATATATATATATATGTATATTTACAGTGACTAAGAGTGTCCATTCTATGATATTTTCTATAAGTATATTTATTTAGTCCAGTGAAAACAATTTTTAAATGAAGAGGCTGAATACTGCGATCCAAGCCATCTTGCCACATAAAGATGACTGTAGACACCAACTGTATTCTATTCTATCTTCACAACGAGCTTCAAATGAAAATCCATGCTTCACATATTTGCAATTTAATAAAAATAAAAATGAGACAGGACAATGATGATACGTTTAGTTATAGCCACAAAGCTCAAAGCTTTTCAACATAATGATAAAATAGTTTGTAGAGAAAAAAATGTTGAAAATAAGACAAGAAAATACCTGTGGGCATCACTTCTGGCAAATTTAGTGAGCACGCAATAGCTGCCTTGGTCTGTTAACACTACTAGAAGAAAATGCCCAATGCTGAAAATATTCTGAGCAAGAAAAGCTTAGTCCTCATTGTTCTGAAAGGAAGAGATTCCAAGGCAAGGAGATGGCACATTCCCTGACTGGTAGAGCCTGACTTTCTACTTTATAGATCTTCTCACTTTTTTTTTTTCACATGTTGAAAGAATGTTGGTGTCTTCTGATCTTGTGAAGAACAGAGATCCCATTCTTGAGGGCTTTACTCTCAAGCCCCAATCATCCCCTAAAGTTTCCATCTTCTAGTCTCCTCACCTTGGAGGTTAGGTTTCAACACAGGAATGTGGGAAATGCTGAGTCAGGCCTTAGGGTTCACTGTGGAAGGTCTCACAGTGGAGATTACTGAAAGAACTTGAGACAACCTTTATCACCCCAGATGCATAAAAACTGTACACTTACAGGTGATGAATATCTAGCTGGTGGTTTTATTGTTTCCTCTTTGAAGATAAAGACAGAAAGTTCTTATAAATTACATGAAACTCAGGAAAACATTCCACTGAAAATACATGGATCCTGTAGTCAAAATAAGCTTGAAAACTAAACAATAATATGTAAAAATATTTTAAATACAGTATAAATTTAAGATAAATCTCTCTCTTACTTTGTCTCCCTTGCAACTGTCATAGGTATAAAATTAATAATATCACTAACTCTGGAGGAAATTGACTTATCAAAGCACGCTGTATGCATGAATGAAATTCTCAAACAATAAAAGAACAAAAATACGAGGGCGAATTAAACAACAAAAACAAAAACAAATTTACAAGCAATAACAAAATCACCAATTGTCCTATATAATCATTTCAGCTAAGCACTTCCACATGCAATGTAGTTTTGCTTCCTATTAAGCCCTGCAAAATGTCTATAAAATATAATTTTGAAAATTCCCAACTAAATCAGAAATTATAAACTCCCAATTTAAGTAGAGATGATACCTGGAAAAGTAACAGTGTATACAACAAGCTTCCCAAATGTAAACCAAAATGTCCCTTTATGCTTGGCTGCACAATGCAGTCAGTAGCAAGCAAGCGTTGAAAGTTCTGCATATTCTCCAAAGCAGGGTTTTTAGTTTGTGAGTGTTTTTAAAGAGGAGATGATGGCAAAGGTGTCTTAATCCACAGTTTATGAGTTTTTTAATAGAAATTCTTGCATATAAATGTTCACATCAATTATAAGTCATACTTGCCTTAAGCCATCTCAATTTTAACAATCATAAAGTAGAAATACTCTTAAATTAATGTATATTAGAGCACATGGGCTTAACCTACTTTAGTTCTCATAAATGAAGCTGGGAGCAAAAGGTGAATTCTAATTTCTTTTTTTAATGTATGTTTTTATTATTAAAAATATTTTCTTTCATTTTACGTACCAATCCCTGTTTCCCCTCCCTTCTCTTCTCCCACTCCCTACCACCTACCCCCATCCCACCCCCATCCCCTTGTCATAGAGGGTAAGGCCTCCCTTGGGTAGTCAACACAGGCTGTCATACCATGTTTAAAATAACATCATTGAAGATTAGGATGGTGGTACATGCCTTTCTGCCTTGCTGCTCCCGATTGCTTTAACTTCAGGGAGGTGCCTTTTGTTTCTGTTTATTCATTTTTTTATATTATGAAAGTGCAGAAAGATATTATCATTTAGAGCTTCTTCTAAAACTGTTTAGTTATCGCTCAGAGCTGAGTGTCCAATTACTTGCGTTGATTTACTTACGAAAACGAACTGATTTGTTTCTACATGGGTATGTTGTATACCTGGCTTGCTATGTTAACACGCTAGTGAGCAGTGGATTAAAAACCATAATCTATGGTGGTATTTTATTTGTGCTGAAATGTGATTTTATTTGTATGTTAATAAAGTTGCCTGGAGATCAGAAGTCACAGCGAGCCATAAGCGGGAGTCAGGCAGTGGTAGCACATACCCTTAATCCGATCACATGGCAGGCAGAGTCTCTGTGTGTTCAAGGACACAGCCAGCATGGTGACACATGCCTTTAATCCCAGTACCAACCACAGAGACCTGGAGGTCTGTATAGACAGGCAGTGATGAGGAAGTCATATGATTGGGTTTAGAGCCAATGAGAAGGCAGAACAGAAAGGCAATAAAATGACAGGACACAGGGAGAAGGTCTCTCAGGGGAAGGATGGCAGCGAATGGTAAGATAAGGTGGTCTTAGCTCTTGGCTACTGCTCTGATCTCTGGGCTTTTAACTCTGCATTTGTCTCTGTGTTTCTTATTTAATAAGACCGTTTAGAATTTCATCTGCAATAATCAGTGTTTAAAAGTTTATTAAGTTTTTTTTTTCATCTTTCCCCCTTGTGAGGTTGAAGTCTTGTTTTCTCTTTGATGTATAGGAAACATGAAATCATTTTATTCATTGCTGATTGTCATCTACAAGCATCTCCCTCCAAATAAAATGGCAATCATTTTATTTTAAAACATGTATTAAACAAAATGATTGAAGTTGTTTTTAGATTATTTATCTTTTAGATTGTTAATATAAAAACCATTCAAGTCTAAGGTAACCCTTGTTTGAGGTAAAAGTTCTGAGAAATAGCAAAAAAAAATGGTTGAGTGAAAAAAATAAAAGACTAGGTAGAGAAATGGGTTATAGGTCAGATAAACAAATAAAGCACACAATTAAAATTTACATTTTCAGACGATTGAAGTTGTGCCAGTTTTTTCTAATAATATAGTACTGGAGACAATAATAAAAATAATAAAACGTTATGTCATATTTTTAAATTACATATTTTTGTACAAATGATGTTTGTCATATAGGACAGAAAACCAAAATAAATGGGAAATAGAGAAATTATTTATATTATAATCCTCATCTTGAATGTAAATGGCACATGTGGACTTTCATGTTATTTTCTAAGTAAATGTATATTTTGCATGCATTAGTTAGTACATGTTATATACAGTACTTTTAGCTGTATACAGAAGTTTTAGAAAAAAATATAGAAAATAAACTTTCTGGTACAGCCTTTGACAGACCAAAATGTAGCAGAATCGTGGAAAGTTTATTTAAATATTCTTTGAATCTCCTTCCCTCCCATTCCACAACATACCCTCCCCTACAAATCGACTCTTAATAATGACTTAGGCCTCCTCTTTCTGAGTGATTACATAGTGAAAAAATGGGAAGTCTTTCCCCTCTGTTCACTGAGCCAACAGTTCCCATTCTGTCCCTGATGAAATTGTTAGGCATCACTTCCATGATAACAGACCAGGGATGCTTTGGAGTGAATTCTCCTCCTTATGATTAAGAAAGCAATTACTCTGATCCTGATCAGTTTTCTTTTCCTTCCTTTAGTTTTTCTTTTTAAAAGATTCATGTTCTCCGCCAAGCTCCTCTACTCATTCTGTGTTCACTGTACTAATATACCTCAATATATGATGCTTAGAAAGATGTTGCTGGAGAGCTTCTCTCCAGGTCCCACCAAGCCCCGCAGTTCCACAACCCACGTATAAAATAATCACTCACACGCTTATATTACTTATAAACTGTATAGCTGTGGCAGACTTCTTGCTAACTGTTCTTATATCTTAAACTAACCCATTTTTTATAAATCTTTGTTTCATTAGTTTAAGATTTTACATTTCAAGTCCAATTTTAAAGTAATTTTTTTTCTGATCCGTTCCATGCCTTTGGCTCATTATTCATTCAAATTCTGTCAGTCCCTTGGACTTTTAAATTTGCTTAACTAAATATTTAAAAACTATGGGTTGCATATGCTATACAGTTGATGGTTTTTTTTTCTGTCCTACATCAACTCTCAGCTATCACATGAGTATGTCATTAATTCATTTTACCAAAGATCTCCTCATATTATGACCAAAGTGGTTATCAACTACAAAAGAGTAAGCAGCATATAAATTGTGTACACTCTGGACAAAGAGTTCACACCATATAACCATAGTAGGTTTTCTACCAAGACTTCAGTTAAAAATAGAATTAATTTTAGTAAGGCTTTCTTTATAGTTTTCTATAATGTAATTTTAAAGTTAAACCAAGATGCAAGTTGTCTATCATTTGACCATGACTCTTAACTTGTAAGTAGACCATTAGATTTTCTTTTTAAAGCTGTTTCCCCCAACAGAATTCACCACATAGTTAATGTCAATATTATTTAACCTTACATAATATCATGTTATGTTGCTTTCATTAGTGTTTATCCTTGAGGCTTGAGTATCAGCCAAACTGAGTTCCAAGAGTTTAACTGTTTGGAATTTAGAATCATATGAAATATCTTTACTCTAGCTGTTACATTTTTCCTGTAAAGAAAGTCACACTTATCTCAATGATGCCGTAATAAATAGTTGTAGACTGTACACTATGGATGAAAAGCAATAAGCAGTCCCCCCTTAGTTCTAAATCATTCGAGTCAATAATTGTCACTTCATGTAATTAGGGAAATCTTGACAATTTGGTTTGGAGAAAATAACACCAATTTTGGTGTCATACTGGATATAGGTGTAGGCAGATGCACTTTCAGCTCTACAGCTTTCCAGCTTTGTGTGCAGAAACACCTTTTTTTGTGGTTTTAGTTCTTAACAGTCAACCATGATCCCAAAATATTAAGTAGACTCCTCCAAAAATAAACAGTACATTTGTTTCATACTGATCTAAGTAGTGTGATTTTCGTGGCATCTTGTTACTGCCCTAGGGTATTAAACATCCCTCTGTCCAGCGCACCCAAGCTGTATATACTATTTTTAGTTACACAGTAGCCATCTGGATTATCAGACTGACTTTCACAATATTCTAGTGTTTATGTTCAATTAAATCTATTTTGGTTAATAATGATCTTAAAGTGAGAGAACAGTCGCATTGACAATTTGGGAAGACCAAAGAGAAGTGGTAAAAGGCCTCCTTTAAATTAGAAAGAGCAATTTCTAATTGTAAAACAAACAAACAAACAAAAAACTTATCTGTGTAAGGATTGCTAACTAAGAAAAAATTACTTTGATCCTTGATTTCAGGGATGTGCTAGGAGTCTTGGTACACAATCCCACTGATAAAGGGGGACTGCGGTTCTCCAGCTTGTCCAACTTGCCTGACCATTTTCTGCAAATGTAGTATGGAATATGACAAGGACAGACTTAATAAAACCTCAAATAGATTACAGAAAAGCAATTATGAAATGTTGACACCTAATAAATGCCAGCAGCCTTCTTTTCTAGTTACCACACTGCAGATTTCACTGTCTTGTAGCAGTGTGCTGGCTTTGTAATGCAAATAGGCACCAACTAACTTATTGTCTTATCCATCTGAGGTCATTCAGGCATGCATTGTATGCTTCATAACAAGTTAGACTTGAAAGGGCCTTATAGAGGGGCCAAACTTTCACCAGAAACTCATGATCTTCCACATTATACATGGACATTTCTTATGCTGAAATTGCAACCCAGCACAATTTTTAGAAGTCAAGTCCTATAACTACTAAAATATATTTTTTTCCTATCTAAAAGCAGCTATATACTAGGGGTTTAACCTCGGTAAGTGAAGACTTCCATACTTTAATTGTGTCACATAATTTATATACATTCTTCACTATCCTCTTAATTTAATTTTGAAACAGGGTCTCAGTTATCCCAAATGGGCATCCAACTTGCTACGTAGCCACGATGACCTTGAACCCCTGATCTCTCAACCTCCACACAGTTTATACACTGCAATGGCTATCCTCCTAATCATAACTTCAAAACATTATTATATTGATTAAATATTTTTAAATGTAACTTCTTTTAAATACTATTGTTACTTTCTACATCCTAAAAATGACATTAACTTTCTCCTGATGACACAATGAAAGACTGAGGTATTGGCCTACGTTAACATCCTTTACACCTATTATTTGAAATAGAAGCTCTTGAACCAGGAATAGTACACTTTCGTCAGGTGAACAGGTAAGCAGGTAGAAAGCATTGCCTGTCATACTTTCATAAACTGCACAATGTATTAAGGAGTTAGAGACTCAGCTAAAGGACATTAAAATACTGATGGGTCCTCTTGAGTATGAAGTTCATACATCCCACAAGTCCATACTATAGCAGGTTTGAAACTCTTTTTGTTTATTTGAGACAAGGTTTCACTATCTAGCTCTGGCTGTCCTGGAACTCACTACGTAGACAAGGTTGGCCTCAAACTCATAGAGATCTGTCTGCCTCTGCCTCCCCAGTGCTGGAATTAAAGGTGCACACCAACACTCCCAGATGGGTTTGGAACTCTTAAAGGAGTATGGGAAGACTTTGTAGTGTGAACTCAGAAGCAGGAAAAAAAAAGATTAAGTTAACAGTAGCCTTATTTAGATCATTGAAATGCAAAGTACCAAGTTAGAGCTCAAATATGGTTGTTCATCACTGAGCTGGGTTTCCATTGGTTTCTATGGCAACATAGAGCAATGGATCCTCCTCAGTATATTGGGTCCCTGAATTTATTTACTTAGTTAGTTAACTATTAAGAAATTTTTTATTCATTTTACATACCAATCACAGATCCCCCTTCTTCCTCCTCCCACTCCTCCAGCCTCCCCCGCCCCCAACCCACCCGCCATTCCCTCCTAAGAGAATGTAAGGCCTCCCATGGGGAGTCAGCATAGCCTGGTACATTCAGTTAAGGCAGATCCAAGCCCCCCCCCCTTGCCACTAGGTTGTGCCGGATGTCCCACTACAGGTAGTGGGCTCCAAAAAGCCAGCTCATGCACCAGGGATGAATCCTGATCCTACTGCCAGGGGGCCCCTTAAGGCAGATCAAGCTACACAACTGTCTCACTTATGCAGAGGGCCTGGTCCAGTCCTGTGGACGCTCCACGGGTGTTTGTCTAAATTTCATGAGTTCCCACTAGTTTGGTTTGGTTGTCTGTAGGTTTCCCCATCATGATCTCTATGCCCTTGCTTATAGAATCCCCCTTCTTTCTCTGACTGGACTCCTGGAGCTTGGCCTGGTGCTTGGCTGTGGATCTCTACATCTGCTTCCACCAGTTACTGGAGAAAGGCTCTAAGATGACAGTTAGGGTATTCACCGAGCTGATTACTGGGATATGCCAGCTCAGGCACCCTCCCCACTGTTGCTAGTAGTCTAAACTGGGGTCATCCTTGTGGATTCCTGGCAACTTCCCTAGCCCCCAGTTTCTCCCTATCCCCATGATATCTCCCTCTATCATGATATCTCTTTCATTGCTCTCCCACTCCATCCCTGTTCCAGCTTGACTATCCCATTCCCTTATGTTCTCATCCCCTATCCCCTGCCCTCCATTGCCCACCCCTCATCCCCAGCTTACTCATGGAGAGTTCATCTATTTCCCCTTCCCAGGGCTAACAATGCATCCCTCTTAGGGTTCCCCTTGTTACCTCACTTCTCTGGAGCAGTCTGGTTATCCTTTCCTTAAATCTAGTATCCATTTATGAGTGAGTACATACCGTGTTTGTCCTTCTGGGTCTGAGTTACCTCACCCAGGATGATATTTCTAGTTCTATCGAAATCAGTCTTCCTGAATTTTTTTTTAAGTATAAAAAACAATGAGATTTTACTTTCACTTCACTATGAAATATCTAGTAAGGAAACCAAGATAATAAAAATAACAGGGTTAGAAGTCCTCAATTTAAGTCCCGTTAAAACTAAATATGGTACAATAAACATCTTTATACATCTTAAATTTGTGCCAACTAGTATTTGGAAAACACAGTAAAATGATAGTGAATTACCAGAAAAAATAAAATGTGACATTTGATTCCAAATTTTGTCTTTCCAGTCATTTATCCCACAGATTAGTTTTATTGCTATTTAGAAAGTGAAGTTACAAATTTTACCTTGATATTTCCTTTTTCCAAGAAAATGAAGATTCTCTTGAAAGCCAACCACTCTCAGATCACAACTTCAATAGTACTGCCCAATTGAGCACATATATAAGGAACAGCCTTTTCAGAGAGAAAGAGAGCATACAGGTAATGAACATGCAACAATACATCTATCATAATCCATTCCTTGAGTTTAGATTCTACCAGGAGAAGATCCACTGACCAAGGAAAGTGTATATTTTATTGCATGATTATAGATTCCATAGACTGTAACAGGAGGAAGGCAAAGTCTTGCGAAAGACGACACTGAAGAACATTCCTTCTGAATCTATTGAAATTCATTACTTCCCACAAGCAAGTACTTAAACACCTCCATTGTGATTATATGTCTAACTTGTATTGTCTACTAATTTATAAAAATCATAGAATTAGATTGTTTGAGGGAGGAAATCACCTGTTTCCTTAGGGTTACTTTTCTTCTTTTAATGTTCTAAATATAACTTATAAATATACTGTATACCATATAGTATATAAATGCAAAATATGTTTCTTGTTTTTGTTACTGATATGTGTTTAAAAGATATTTTACTTATGCTCATAGATGAGATAGAGTTGTGAATTTTGTTGTTGTACTGCTGCCCTTTTTGGTTTTATTGTTAAATTGTGTTGGTTTTTGTGAAACCCATTCCATAGCCTTCCTGCATTCTTTTATTCATGTGAAGACTTTTTTTAGAACAGAGAAGTGAAGAGATGGTGGATATTTTCCATAATATGGTAAAACTGTGACACATCAGTCAGTCAGTTCAGCACTTCTTTCTTTAACTGGTATTAAATGTAGAATATCCCTTATCTGTTGAGGTTTCTATTGACAACTATATGATTAATTCATAAGATTAGAACAAATCGTTTTCCTATCAGCCTACTAATATTTTGTTCCTATCTGAAATTATGTGCTTTTTATGGACATTAATGCACAAAGCATATCTATGTTTATAAAATAGATAGCAAATTGAAGTTCCAGTTTTGAGATGGTTGTGTGTGCTTTCTGTTTCTAAGCAGTATCATCTGTTTGGGTGTCTAGGCTAATAGAGGTGAGAGGTGACACCATAGGACCTTTTTGACTTCCAGTGTCCATTTCTTCCTAACTCCCTTTCTTGCCAACTTTCTGTCAGCATTTTTACAGCGAACTTGCCTGCCCCTCCCCCTCATTGACTTTGAAAATCCATCCCAGTCAAAGCCACAGAGCTGTTGTATGGCTTGATTTGATTGGAAAAAAAAAAACCTTTCCTAAAACTTACACCCCAAAGAGCTTCAAGTATGGCTACTTTATTTTGGCATTCATTGGCTTGCTCAGCTTCTCATGGAGAACTTCACTGAAATCCTAGTTCAAGGCAAGGAGCAGAGCTATCTTTCCCCCACAATTCTTCTGGAAGATTTGTTGTTTACCTGAAGGGTAGAATCCTGACTACCTCCACCTCTGTGCACTCACAAACTGTGAGTTGAACCTCCCAGCATGCCTCACTCATTTGCATGAGATTTCACCATGATTTTTAGTTTGGAAAAGTCTTTTGATATTTTTTATTATTATTCCACTTCAGATTTCTATGTGTCCAAAGCAGAAAAAAAAACTAAATAAATCATCAAATTGTGAATGCTTTGCCATCATGACTTGAAATCTCCTTTTGCAAGAATGAAATCTGTAATTTTTATCCATGAAGTGTTATCTTTCCAAACACAGTCTCTTTAAATAACACAGTAGGAGGAAAAGTGAGAGAGGGGAACAGAGAAAGATGAGAGAGAGAGAGAGAGAGAGAGAGACAGAGACAGAGACAGAGACAGATCAGAGACAGAGACAGAAACACACACAGAGAGAGACATCAGATGTTAATGAAATTTTTTATAGTAAATGAGACCCCCCCCCGCAATTTGACCCTGATTCTGAGACTTACAGAATATGTATCCACATATTCTAAAGATATTATAGCTCCATATGTCGACTGGTAGAAAAATACAAGGAGGTATTTTACATTAAAAGGAGTGGTTATTGCTCACAAAAAAGCACAAAGTGTCCTATGAGAAATGGAGACATATCAATGACATCAGTGACAACTACCTTCCCTTTCAGACCCCTTTGTGCCTCCACTTCCCCATGTCTCTTGTGTAGCCAGGAGCCAGTGTCTTTGGTGAAAGGACCTCAGACTGTTGGATTGTGGGAAGAGGTTTCTGCCCAAGATGTTTTTACCTCTGCATTTACTAAGCCAGACAAGATCAGCAGGAAAAGATCAAAGTACTAGCCGACGTTGTAAATCTCAATGTTTAAAAGATGTCTGCTAAAGCTATGGATCTTCCCAAGACTCCCAGCCCCCCCCCCACACACACACACACTCTGGCAGGGAAGAAGCATGTAGACTCACAGTAACATAAGTAAAAGATAGTGGTAAAAATAAAACTGGTTTATTTAGGACTTTGAACCCAGCTTGTTCAATTAACTTGTTTACAGATTTTTAATGTAAAACCTTTCTGTACATTTTCCTCACTATGATAATTACCAGCCCAGTGTTGAAAAATCTTAAAAGGATACTGGTTTGGAATATTCATGTGTGTTCAGAGTTTTTGATTAAACAAAAGATATTTAATGAAATCAATCCTCCTAGACCTTAAATTGCAATCCAACTCACATGAATTTAAATGAGTTTCAATGATATTGCATATGTATAAAAAGTCAAATAGGGGAAAAATAAATCACCAGCTATGCTTCTGTTCAATTTTAAAGCATGATAAAAAGAGTTACTGTGTCACGGCTCATTAACACACCACCATAAAACAAATCATATAGATCACATTATATATAACATTTTATTTTTTGCCTGATTATGTTTCCTTATAAAATAGGCCTCAGAACTTTACACACGTGGTAAAAAATTACCTCTAAGGACTTTTATTGGCCACTAGGGATTGTCTTGGGTAAACTGTTTAGAACTACGAGGGTCTTAAAAAGACATTGGTTTACAACTTTGTAAGTTCACATAACATACACACAGCTTTGCTGTGATTATTTCGTGACTGCTTGTATCCCAATATATTCTTCATTGGCATTCTTTAGTTCTCTCTCTTTTCAAACTCCTTTCTTGCTTCTGAGATTTTGATGAATTTAAAATGAATACTCACAGCAACGTAATGAGGAATGTTTCTTGTACCATAAATCATCACATGGATAGAGTAAATAAGTCAGCTGCTTATTCATTTTTAAACCAGAGATGCCTTATAAAACGCAGTGGTGCTTGATGCTCATAAGTAATAATTATTAATATAATACTTAGAACTGGTAACTAAATCATAGTTGGTAATAATCAGAATCTATTTGCTTATTGTGTGATTAATCACCGTAGTTTTTAATGTCAAGTATCTTCTAACATACGTAAAGATAAACATGAATTTGAGCATGTAAATGCATAAATGTCATCTGAAAGAGTCGGGGTTTTTTTCAGGTTAATTAAATACACGGAGGAATACTAATAAATTACAGAAGTTTCATTTCTTATTTATAGCAGGAACAGAGTATAGATGTATACTTGACCTTTATATTGACTATTTTCCCCTAACTTCATGCCATGGCTATGGAGAATAAAACAATATTCCATGGCAGTAAACATTGTTCAAGATAAGCAAAAGTAAGAAATTGAAAACTTGAATAAATATTCCATATTTATCACTTGTAAGTACTGTTATTAGCTATAACAAGCTTTGCCATCCAGAATACTTATTACTAAAACTTGTACATTAGCATTCAAGTCACATATAGAAAAAATAAACATGGCCCATTTCCTAAAGATACTGAAATATGCTAACTGAGGGATTTTTAAACTTTCAGGGGACATGAAATATAAGCTTATTTTTCTCTTAGTCACCATCTTCATCTTGCTTTGAGGAAATGGAAATGTGATTCAGAAGCATTATTCATTTTAATTTAAATTGGAAACTATTGCCTGACATAAGAACTGACTTTTGAATCTTCTCTTCAGAGATATTGACTGAAAGTTATTAACTAAATTTTGCAGTGACTTAATTATGGTATTTGGAGATGACATGTCCTTAATAGACTTTATAATTTTGTGTAGCCTGACATTGCTCTGTTGCTGTTCAATGTTGGAAGCACTTCTTTAGACAGACATCTTCTCTTTCTATCTTATAACAATGTTTGAAGTAGAAAATAGTGAGTTTCCTATAGGGATGTAACATTTAGTTTCGGTAAAATTAAATGACTTGGCTGCTAAATAAGTGAGTCAAAATTCTTGTCAGAAGAGGCCACATATCATCAAGGTTAGGAATCTGTGCCTTTAAATCAAAAGGTCACATCAAATTTGAATTTTAACCTTTCCTGTTTGTACCCTTGTACAATTGAGTCATCTCTTCAGGTCTAAACTTAGTTATGTAATGATAGTAGAGTTCCTTATAGGGTGATGTAATGACTTGAGGAGTTTTGACACCATAAAGTGGTATATATACACACACATATACATCTGTAGATATACAGTAAATAACCATTAATTGTTATTGATTAATGTCAATTCAGCTTTCAAATTCTAAACTGCTGCTATTTGGTCAGAAGTGTTAGCTTTAGTGAGAAGTGTCTAAATAAAATTAGCTTATGAAAAAATACTAAATTTCTGGACTTCTGGGTTGAGGTAGTTGCTATGACAACTCATACATTCTGCAGAAATTGAGGCGTGGTTTAGTATATACTAAAGATCCTTTCCAATCTCCTTTCTGCTGTCTGTGGTTCACAATAATGGGCCTCATTCTTGTCCATTACAGATTAGGTTTGTTCAGGTTGTTCTTGTGTCGGTCCTACAGAGGAGCTGTCCTTAGAGATCCCTATATGTACTAATTCTCTCTCTTATGGCAGTACGGCTGAAGAAACAGAATGTGTTATGTCATGTATTGATGGACTAGAGCTGCATGTTTTGGCTCAAGGTTTCAATCCCAGTCATCGGGAGGCTGAAATAGGATTACCAGGAGTTTGAGAAAATTCTTGATTACATGGGAGACCTTATCTCAAGGGGAAAAAAAAAGGTGAAAATTCAAAGGAATGAAAAACATGCCTTTAGGGGAACATAGAAATAAAAATAACATTTAAAAGATGGGAAATTGGCACACCGTTCTTCTGCAGAACAATATGGTACAGGCAGTCGAGCTACCGATGACCTCATGGCAAACAGGTGGCTGTGAGTATATAGCTACCCAACCAATGACACATTCTTCCAAACATTCATTTTACACTTGATGCCATCAAATGTTTGTCTCTTGTAGTCACACAAAATGGGAAAACAGAATCAACTGCCTTAGTGACCTTATTACTCTATCCTTAAGGTGAGATTTACACATCTTCTTTTAGAGAACACACATATTGTTAAAATACTAAAAAGTTATTCAAAGTCATATTTTTCTAAGTATGGCATGTAAGTAAAATATTTGCTAATCACTACCTGGCTCTTCTATGATAGCTAAAAATACATAAAAAACCCCACCCAATTATATAAATTGCAGTGGTGGCTGAATTAAAGAATTATTCATTTTTAATTATTGATTTACTATAAAATTTTAACAAAAATAATTCTGTGCTTTCCTATATTACTGTTATTAGTTAATATATACTTCAATTTCTTTTCCATCATACATCTGGTTTGAAGTATTGTATGTTGAATATTGAAGCACAGGATTAAAAAGAGAACATTAATCAGCATGCACTTGAATAACTGTCCTCACTAGAACACATAAAACCCATGTGAAGTAGGCATAGTGTCTGGACCGCATTTAAGCACAAAATCTCAAGTTCCAAGTGCTTTGGACCCAGAACATGCAGAGTGGCACAATGAAGTGAGAATCCAGGTCATCTGTTATATCTACCAATGCATATGCACGTATGTGCAGCCAGGCTTATGCACACATGGATTGTGAATGTATGCACTTTGCAGTAAGAATCGATGTCGAATGCTCTGTTTCCCGACAAGATAAATGATACTATTCATGGTGAAATTTGGTAAAGAATAGATGTATGATATCTGTTTCTATAAAGGCAAACAAATATGTACAGTGGTCTACCAAGAAAAATTCTCAATGTTTGTAAAATTGTATTCAAAACATTTGTAGTTTCTTGGGATGATAATACCTTTCTTATCATTATTCTACATTTCTGTAGAATCTTACGTGCATACTTATTGCCCCAAGATTAAAATTAAATGTCCAGAAGATGTAAAATTAATAAAAATAACCAAATATGACAGGTTATATTGCCAAGTATGGCCCGCTAACCAGCCAGAGAGATGGCTCTGTGGGTGAAGTCACGTATTGCCAAGTCTAGCACCCTGACTCAGATCCTTGAGACTCACACGATGGAAGGAGAGACACTACTTCAGCAGGTTGACCTCTGACCTCCATAGGCATACCATAGTACACATACCTACCCATCCATACACACACACACACACACCCATCTCTCACCTCCAGCTTAGACAAATAAATAAGTATAAACATTTAAATAATAATGGAAGAAGTAATGGATGACACCAAATGAGTCACCAAAAAAAACCCCCACCATTTACTTAAAAGCTCTATATGGTAACTCTAGAGTCTTGGTCAACTTAAATTTCATTTATTTAAATAAGAGCTCAATTTTTTATCTATTTTTGAGTGTATGCATATGTGCATGATCCTGTGTCTATGCACATATTCATATGGAGTCCATTGATTGATGTTGTGTCTCTTCCGCAATCTCTCTCCACCTTATTCTCAGGATAAGACCTCTCACTGAACCACTGATTGTGCTAAGCTGGCTGGCCAGCACACCCCATCTCCATTTCTCCATTACTAGGGTGAAGATCAAACTCCTATCTTCATGCTTGCACTGAAAATACTTCAGCAGTTGGGCCACCTCTCCAAAATTTAATTTGTTAAATTGTTGCATAACTATCATTTCTGAAAATTATCATTTGGCTTGAGAATTAATCTGGTATGTCTGAAAATTCCATGACTTTTGAGTATACTTTCAGTTCCTAGCTGTGAATTAATGGTACCTCACAGGTCCTTTCATGCTTGAATGATTCTAATGTCTTTAAAGAATGATAGTGTATAATGTAATTTTTTAAAAGGACAGAAAATGAAGATTGGCTGCACAAATTTAATCTAATGCTAATCGGATGTCTTATTTATTTAGCTATGTGCAAATAGAACCATGCCAGCAATTAGTGTTGAACAACATATGGAATCCAGAGGGAATGTGTATTTGAATGTTCATCTCAAGGATATCACAGTAATTTTGCTAGCCTAAACATAAATTTTAATATAACTTACTTTGCAGATTCAGATGTCTTAAAATACTTTATACACCTGTTTCTTGATGTGTTTTAATGTTATCTAAAATACTGAATTTTGAACTTTGTGTATTATCCACTTGTCCTATGCCCTTAAGGAATTTAAAATTTTTAGTATAATTTTATTTATTATATCCATAAATATACCTATGGAAGTTCCATACTTGACCATCCATATGTATTTAATAAATGTTTGCACACATAGGAAGAGGCTAAACTCTTGTAAACTTTTAATATTATCCTATAAAAGGAATTTTTATATGTTCATTACTATTTTTTTGATATTTCAATGCACATGGACATAAACCAGGTTTGGAAATTAATTTTGTAGCTGTCAAGATACCATAAACCTTTCACTCTCAGTTTTTAAATTTTACTGAAATTTTATTATTCTGTGTTTATTCACTTATAAAAAGTACTTTAGACATATTTTGATGTCATATGAATAATAAACAACCAAGAATCAATGGCAGCTAAAGATACCCTTTTGATTGTGGAGAAAAATCAAAACTCATTTGTAGAAGGAAGTTTTCCTGTGTCCTGCCTTGGCCAGCGGTTGGGACAAATCTCTCCCACTTGCATCCCCCAAGTAAACACACAGAGGCGTATAATAATTATAACTCTATGGCTATTTGCTCAGGCTTATTATTGACTAGCTCTTACATTTAAATTAACCCATAATTCTTCTATATTTAGCTACGTGGCTTGGTACCTTTTCTCAGTTCTGCCTTCACGTCTTGTTTCCTCTGTGTTTGGCTGGTCACTCCTGACTCAGCCTTCCTCTTCCCAGAATTCTCCTTGTCTGCTTACCCCACCTATAATTCCTGCCTGGCTATTGACCAATCAGTGTTTTATTAAACCATTGTACAAGAGTATTATCCCCCAGAACTCATTGATCAAATGATAAATGGATTTGAGATGAAAAATAAATTATTTGAGATGAAAAATAAATAATTAACAGTATTATCATCTGTTATTTAGATTTTAGAAGATAGATTTCTGAGTTAACTGTGTGTGGATTATAAAGTGATAATTATTTAATAGAGTTGTTATCTAGAAAGAACCAGTGATCTCACACCTGCCCCTGTATAAAGCTAATAATAGTCAACTCATAAAGGTGCACAAAATCCTTTGCAAGACATTGAACTTTAAGGGTGAAGCCATTGTCCATTCAGTCCTCAGTGTTTGCACACAAAAATAGTATGTACCAGACAAGGGAACTGCTGTAAAAACACATCACAGTTAATAGTCTTTTCTCGGGCTTGGAGAGAGGGCTCAAAGGTGAAGAGCACTTTCTGCTCTTGCAGGGGACCTGGGTTTGGTTGATACCTGGTGTCTCACAACCTTCTCTGTAACTCCAGCTTCAGTGGGTACAAGGCCCTCTAATTCGTGAGCTAATTAACAAGTGCTCCTTTCTTTAACTAAGGTCAAGTGGTTGGTGTAATGGATGCCCCAGATAAGCTGAAGGGAGTATGGAATTTGCATGCACATAGTACATACACATACTGGTATGCAAACACTTGACAATAAGAAGTAGTTGGATTTGGATTTCAGGAATTCTTGAGGATGTATTAATGTAAAGCTGCCGGAATTTCATCAGGAAGAGAAATGTTCTAGATGATCTCTGTCTCCCCTTCACTGAGGAACTAGTTTCTTTCCTTCATGTGAGTTTAGTTAATATAAACAGAGATTCTGGTTGTGACAGGAAATGAAAACAAACACCCTCTTTGTTTAAGTTGTATTCAAACTCTGCATGAATGAATGTCCTTAATGAAAATATTATGTCTCTCTCCTCTTTCCCTCTCTGTCTCTCTCTCTGTGTCTCTCTTCCTGTCTCTCTGTCTCTGTCTTTCTCTCTCTCAAAGTTAGAAATAAGGCTCACCCGTTCCTTCTGTATTTTCTAAGACCACTTTATCTTAGCACATCTTTATATAACCTACATTTAGGGAACTAATAAGTCAATTGGTACTATAAACTAAAGTGGTAGTAAGTACGTTCAACTCTAAGTTGATTCAAAGTCTTAAACACTTAAATTTGGAATTTTGGCAAGCACTGTCAGGTGGCTGGAATAAATGAAGTAAACAGGAATAATGCCAATTAGAACACTGGAAGAAACCCCAGCATTCAGTCATTTAATGGAGTGTTTAATGTCTCAAAGCATGATATTGTGGTATACTTTACGTCAACATGCTAACTTCATGTGATCATTTTGAATAATCTTCCCTTTCACCATTTTATGCAATGTTGTGTTTGAAAGGTTTTTTATTTTACCATGATTATTTTTATGTACTATGGTATTTGAACCCATTAATTAGGGTAGTTACTTTTGAACAGTATTTTTGCCCACTTTTCTATAACTTTCAGTCTGAGCATTTCTTAAGGATCATAAATTCCACAATAAAGATAGCACAGTGTATTTGGAATTCAACTGTATTTTAAAATCAAATTTGGCATTAGATTTGAAATGTTACGCTTGTATAAAATATTCAAATTTAAGTCATAATCAGTATTGTCTGTGACTCAATATTTTAAAATGTTCTATTTCAAAGTAAATTTAAGAAAATATTTCAGTAATTAGAAACAAATGCCTAAAGTATAAATTTAAAATATCTGTATTTAAAAAGTTTGACCAGTTTGAAAATTTTCTAAATTTTCTTACATTAAAAAAATCTATAACAATTGCAAGAGTTTATAGATATGTTGCTATAGTGAGTTTTATAGAGGGAGACATAACTCATTTTTTTAATTTGTGAATTATATGAAAAGATAGATGTTTTGATGGAAGTTAAAAATGATAAAGTAAAAATGAAGATCTTCATATACTCCCCCCAAACAAATGAATGTACACTCTTTGTTTAAATGAGAATTTCATACTATTCAAAATTATGTGTTTGATATTTCCTATACTGTCAGAGAACGGCTGCCATCTGGAATGTAAGCCAAAGTGTGGAGACGGCTCTTATACAACACTAGAAAGTGACAGACACAGTTTTTCTTCAAGTGAATTGAAATACAAGAATATATGCTTGCTGAAGCACGGTTTTGCCTCATGCCCATTACTTGCTAACTTAGAGTGTCTAAACCAAATTAAAGAGCTATCTCGTCAACTTACAAGAGGCTGGGAGGGCTTGCCTCCTTACCAATGTGTTCTGTTAAGGCTAAAGTGGGGGGTGGGGTGGCTTTCTCATTGACATTAGTTCATAATCAAAGTTCTGGGCACTGAAGATAAATCTCATTGCTTTATAAATTTAAATGTTTCTAATTTCAATTAGTAAAGCCAGCAAATATACAGTCAATAGAAAAGTATAACACCTATCTAGACGTATTACATTTAGTGGACCCTTGATCCTGTTCATTTCAGCAACTGGTTTCCAATGACCAATTTGAGGGGAGAAAATCAAATTCATTCAGTTTGCACCTTGATTTGAAGTGGAAATGAGGGAGACACCACACAGCTGAGACAGTCCTGTCTTTTGGAGTCATTGGTAGATGGTTTAGTGGGTAGAAAGGGAGGGCTTACTTATTACTCATTAGAATAAGTGCTATACTGAAGCAACCCACCTCACTCAACTTAATTCTGCCTTTGAATATGCCCAGTCAGATAATGTTAGTGTTGAATTTGATCATTAGTCAGCCTCTTTCAAGTTCTTTTCTGATAAACTTAGAAAATGGAGATTTTGACTTTATTTAAAAACAGTCTTTGTATGTGAAACAAAGAATTTAGGAAAACTTGAACAAAAGCTCTGAATTTTTAGCTGAAGATGGACCTTGACACATACACGATGGGTAATTTCAAATCTCTGTTAAATCTTAAAGCTCACCTTTCTGTGTCCCAGAAGTGTTGGATCTGTGACTTATGGGCTGTCCAATTTAGAGCTAGAGTGATGCTTTATACAGGATGGGAGCTGTGGAAGTGGTCCCAGTGGTCTCTGGATGAAAGAGCCAATCAAACAGCTGGACCCTAATAGCCTTCTAAGAGAAAACTCACAGAGCCTCATCAGCAAGGCCTTTTACATTATCCTTGGGAAGAACGTTACCCTGGGGCCTAACTGGCAACATCGTCTTCACCTTCCTCCATTCCAAGGCTTTCTGTGATACAATTCCCCAACTCCCTGAATGTACTCTGCATGTGGAGGGGAGGACTGTACAAGTCTTTTCATGGTTCATGTAGCAAAACACAAGAACGGCCACATTAACTGGTTATAACAAAAGCACTGGTGATTTGGCGAGCTCTCCGACATTGATCTTCAAAGCCATGTGAAAAAAAAATATGCAATCTTTATTTTTAATTTCAAGCATATCAGTTCAAATCTTCCAAGCAGAAAATTCCATCAAGTGAGATCCATCGGCAGTTAAAGTTCAAAGTCAGAGAGCAAATGGAAATCGTTGTAGCATTTCTCATTTCCCCATGGGCACGACCACTCCAAATGTGCCCCATGATTTACTGTCCCCGGATAGTAATTGGCGATGCTCGCTGTGAGGAAACTGGTAGAACACTTAGGGAAGATGAGTAGGGAAGGGCCTTTTTGTATCATTTTCGGCTCCATCCTGGTGTTTGTCGTTTAATTTTCTTTCTTCCTTTGAAATTAATTATCATATTTTGATTCTATTCCGTCTAAACTCAAGCTTTTTGGAAGGAGATTAATAGCATCATCAAAGAAATTTTAAGATTTAGTGTCAGAAACATCAAGTAGTATAAGAGAGGGAACAGTTAAGATCTGTAATTTGAGGTAAGTTTACATGGTAAAAATAAGAATCAACCACACATAAGAGAAATGACATTTGAACTGTATTCTAAATGTAAATTGGAATTTCCTGGGATTCAATATATATTAGTATTTAATATTCTCCTTAATAATTAGGAAAAAGACAATTTTATGTGTAAATATTTGAAATATTAAAATTTTCCTTGGCATTAATATTTCTAAACCTGTTCATTTTGTTTATTGAAATTCTTAATTACTATGTATTTTAGAGAGAGAGAGAGAGAGAGAGAGAGAGAGAGAGTGTGTGTGTGTGTGTGTGTGTGTGTGTGTGTTGCTTGAGATAGCTTTAAACTTTGGAACTCATTTTGTAGCCTAGTCTTGCTGTGTAGCAATTCTCCTGCCTCAACTTCCCGAGTACTGGAACTTGCACGTGCACTCTTATCACCTGGAATCTCCATGGGCACCTTTAATGCTTAAAATAATTCATGCAAATCAAGTTTTGATTTAATTTGATAATGACTTCCAAACATTAAAATGTGTATTAGGAAAGTGGGGCCTGACAGAAACAGCCATCTGTTCAACAATGTGGATGCCTTTGTCACGGGCTCCATCATCCCTTTTTTTGTTCTTATATGCTGCTATTTCTCCTTCCCATACCTCCCTCTCTTTGCTTCTCCTCATCCTCTCACTATCCCTCTTGCTTCCTTTTCCTTTGTGTGTCATGGTTGGTATCCACCATAGTGGTAGGCATGGAATGTATTCACTATGTATACAGTTATATAAAAATAAATGTACCAGGTTACCTCCACAGTTCTTTGAGCCAAACAATGTACAGTATCAGCAAATTATCATTCTGACTGCTACCATGTACTTCAGTGTTTTATTAAGTGAAAAAACAGGGCCAGGTTGGGGTGGTTAGCCAGAATAATGCTCAAGTGAAGATTTTTTTCCAAATAGGTGAGACCATACAGCAACAACCAAAAGGCATTTGCTTGGTTATTTATAAGGAGTGTTTCTCTCTTCTATTTTGTAAGGTTTCCAGCTTGCCAAGAATAGCATATACAGTATAATAAAATATGTAAAATGCAACACTCCATTCCAATTAATAATTATATGCTCTTAATCTTTGGAAAAAAAAGAAGAAAAAGATTTAAAATAAGCATAGAGTTTTAAGAACTACCCAAAGCAATTCTTACTATATTTGTCTAACATGTTTATTCTGCTTGTTTACATTCAGTTTGTCATGAATTTAACTGATTCCTTTTAGTTCCATTTGCTTTGAAATTTTTAATTATTTTTTTCTCCTAAATCATTGTCTTTTCTCTTCCCCAGTCTTTCATGAAAGGCATGAATTCTTTGTCTTAAAACAAAATACTGTCCATAGTTTATACACTCCATGTTATGATATCAAATGTTCTTATGTGTGCTACTTTGTGTTACATAATAAATCACTGCTTATATTTAAGTGGTGAGTCTTTAGAGATTGTGAGGGAATCATTTGTGTGCTCTTACAATGTATAACTCATATTAAAGACAACAAGAATATACAATTCTCGGAAAATGAAATGCCTTCTGCCATTTCTCTTGTCTTTTTTTCCCCTTTATATTGAAAAGACCTCTTTTTGTTCGTCTCACATAATATATCCTGATTGTTGTTTCCTTCCCTCTGCTCCTGCCAGCTCTTCCCTACCTCCCCTCCCATCTGGACCACACCCTTCTCTCTCTCCAGAAAACCCGTCTTCTAAGGGATAACAAGATAAAATGTAATAAGATAAAACAAAAACTAACACATCAGACTAGGACGAAACAAACAGAAGGAAAAGAGTCCAAGAAAAGGCACAAGAAAAAGATTCATTTACACACTGAGGAATCCTAAGAAACCCTAACCTGGAAGTCATCATATATATGCAAAGGACCTGTGGGATTAAAAGAGAGAAATAATTTTTATCTTAAGGTTTTTTTTTTTTTATAAAAAAGAGAAAGCTCTGACATGACATTATGAGATAGGAACCTCTAAAAATGCTGTTAAGTTTCTAAATTTTCACTTTCAATTGGTCATTAATTAGAGGTAGCTCCTTGGTTAGGTATGAGGGCATATGTCCACTTCTCCTTTTAGCTCCAGGACCCCACCTGGTTCAGACCTGTGCAGGACCTGTCTCAGTGTCTGTGATTTCACAGGTATGTTGGTCAATACTGCTGATTTATAGGAGCTTATTTTTTTAGTGTCCACAAAGCCTTCTGGCTTTTACACTCTTTCTGCCTCCTCTTCCACAGGGTTCCCTGATCTCTAAGAGAAGGGACTTTTATGGAGACATCCTGTTTATGGCTGAATATTCCAAAGTCTCCCATTCTCTGCTTAATGTCTAGCTGTGAGTCTCTGTATTTGTTTTACCTGCTGTTGGAGGAAGCTTCTCTGATGATGACTGAGCAACTGTTTTTGTTTTTTTTAAACAGGGCTAAATCCCCATAGTTAGTCATGTTCCTTTTCCTTGGTCAGCAATGCCATCAGCAATTATAGTCTCTGTTGGCTAAACTACTAATGTGTTACTCACTTGGGTGTGGGTTTTAATAGTAGTAAAATTCTTTCTTTTTTCAACTTCAAATACTGCACTGTCCCATTTTCAAAGGTTTGTATTGAAAAAAATCAAGGATGGCATAGCCCTTGAAATTATGCCCTTATTGTGTGTTTATTGCTTAAATGGGAAGGATTGGCTCTTTCCATGAAGCTGGGTCTTTAAGATCAGTAAAAGCATACAAGGGTGTGCATTATACATTCTAAGTATAAAATTCTTCCAATAATAAAGAATAATGGTCACATAAATATACAGAATGAAAATATGAAAAATTATTTAATATAATAACACAATATCTAAAGACTGTTGCCAATGATTTCAAATTTGTTGATTAGCAAGGGACAAAATTATTTTACTGTCAAACCCTAATTTCTGTCAAGATATTGGGTCATTTTCTGTTTGTTCAGTGTTTTCTCTCCTGTGCTATGAAATATGATGACTCCAAAAAGGAATTGGCAGGAAGTAACACCGAACACATTAAAATTAAAGGTATTTTGAAGACCAAAACTTTAGGTCATATATATATCAAATATTGTCACAATCTCAGATGCGCAAAAAACAATTTTCATTTTGAGATAGTGTCTCACTGTGTATCCCTGGTTGGCCTGGAACTTGCTATGTGGACCAGGCTGACCTCGAGCTTAGACGTGTCCTCCTGCCTCTGCCTCTGCCTCCTGAGTGCTGCAATTATAGGGTGTGCAACCACACCTGACCAAATGAATCTTTTTTTAAAAAAAAATCACATTTCTAACAAGTAATAAGAATACCACATATTTATATGATTTGTGAATAATATAACAATGTGAGAATATCAAGTGTACTTTCTGAAGTTAGGGCAGAATGTGCCTAGAAACTCAAATAATACGAGATGTCAAATAACTCTTACTGTACCGAGACCAGGTACCAGTGTCTCTGTTTTCTCACTCATGTGAATGTCAACACTTACCAGGGATGCTTCATTCTAGATTGTGAGCACTAAGTGGTCATAGTACCATGCTATGAGAAAGACCAAACTTTGCTCTGGTAGCATGATTTCAGCATAACAGAAGACAGTTCCTTAGGGAGTAAGATGTTATCTCACTTAATCTTTGCTTTACAGTACCTCATAGGTGAGCACGGGAGGTTTTCTCATATCTGTGACATATCTTAAGATAGCGAAGGCAGGGGGTTGATTTCATTCTAAGAACCATGAAATAGAATTCCATACTCTCAATGAGGTGACAAGATCTTTCTTCCCCTTACATTTAAATTTTAAATTTTAAGACAGATAGTTTGCTATAGTGATAATCAGAAATAGTATGCAGTTTAGACAGTGCATTATTTATATTTAATTTGGGCAAGACTTTGCTTCATAGAGTAACAGTGTATCAATTGTAGCATTATTTTAATACTACCAATGATAAAATACAATGTGTCAATCATTTCTATTATTTTAAACTTCATAGAAAAATTGCTTAGGAGTTACCTATACTTGATTATTCTGAAGTTTTGAATATCTGGATGTTTGGGAAGAGTTTTAACAAACCTGAGCTTATCAATAAATTATCATTGAATTCATTCCATCATTTTGTAGATAGTTTTATTTTCTGAATGCTAAAAATCTTGTATTGACAACTGTGAGGGATTGTTAAGGGCGGGCCCAGGCACATAATGTATCATCCATTACGCTAGCCAAGCATTTCATTTCTATTAACATAAGTGATCTTTTCTGAAAGTACTTAGGCTAGTTAAGCAAAATTCAGGTCTCTGGGACTGCAAATATAGGACATTCAGACATAACTGAAGTGAAGGACGGCCATGAACCATTTAACCTCACTACAGCTGAGAAATGCATTCTTCTGAGATGAGATCGCT
>CABHPH010129671.1:0-31268 GCA_902168325.1 Peromyscus nudipes | reverse complement strand
TTTTTTTGGTTTTTCGAGACAGGGTTTCTCTGTGTAGCTTTGCGCCTTTCCTGGAACTCACTTGGTAGCCCAGGCTGGCCTCGAACTCACAGAGATCCACCTGGCTCTGCCTCCCGAGTGCTGGGATTAAAGGCGTGCGCCACCACCGCCCGGCCTGGTAACCTTTCTTAACTAGTGTTTCACAAAGATAGAAACCCTAGTACCCTCAATTGTTCATTGTAAATAATAGCTTATATTGTAGGTAGTAAATCTCCTGTGCATTTAGAATGAGACTAGCATTGTACTGTATTGGAAAAACTGAGAAAATAGACCAGTTATTACTTTATGTACCACAGTTCAAATGAGAAACTCCTTTAAAAAGCTGCTGATATATAGTTAAATTCCTCAAGCTAGAGGTTGGAGACAGATACTGTTACTGTAAGTTCCCAAGAGAGAACTGATGGCTGAGGTCTTGAGATTTAGTTCCCTAAACAAAGTTACACTGGATGTTCATGGTCTCAACATTAAAAAAAATTCCCACAATTAGGGCTGGAGAGATGGCTTGAATTGTTGCTCTTGCCAGAAGACCTGGATTTGGTTCCCAGCACCCACAACAGTCCAGTTCCGGGGTATCTAATATCATCTTCTAGCTTCTGTGGGTATCACGCATGCTTGTGAAATACATACATACATGTAAACAAGACACTCATACACATAAATAAATCTTTTTTTAAAAAACAAATGAAAGACTGGGCAGCGGTGGCACACACCTTTAATCCCAGCACTCGAGAGGTAGAGCCAGGCAGATCTCTGTGAGTTTGAGGCCAGCCTGGTCTACAGAGCGAGATCCAGGACAGGTACCAAAACTACACAGAGAAACCCTGTCTTGAAAAACCAGAAAAAAAAAAAAAAGAAAGAAAGAAATACAATTATAAAAAGACTGCAAAAGGAGCCAGTTAAAGTGACATTGAGGACTTCAGAAGTAAAAAAAAAAAAAATGAGTCGCAAGTTAGTATCACAACTTGTGATAGCTAAGTGGTATCAGGAAGACTTGGAGCAAAAGCTTTATGTTGCAAAACTTTGAAGGAAAGTAGAAACTGAAAAAAAGTCTGAATTTTATTCCAGTACATCACTCCTGGTACTAGTATAGACCAGCATCAGACCGCTCCACTGACTTCAGGCTGAGGAAGCCAACCCATTATTGCTTGCTTATTGAGATGGACACCTGGCTTGCATTCTGGACCACAGCCCTATCCTTCATCCAGCGTATGTCAGGGTTCTCCATTCCCTCCCTGCTACAGTTAATCTTTACAGGCTGCCCCTGAGACATTGTCATCTTCATTGGGGCTCCCATGAGCCTTAGGCCTGCAGCCATGGACTCACGAAGCTGCAGATAGGCCAGCCCCTCAGCAACAGCAGCAAGGCCTCCCCATGCTCTGCCTCAGTGCCATCTGTGGTGATGCTGCTGCACCATGCTGGGCCAGACCCCATTGGTAAAGGCAGAAGTTCAATTCTTAAAGACTAGGCAGTAAGAAGAGTAGGTGGATAGGAAGTAAAGGAGGCAGGCATTATTTTCTTGATCAGGAAAGCTGGGACTGGGACTGGAGCGATGGCCCACCAGTTAAGAGTACTTGCTGTTCTTGTGGAGGACAAGTTCTATTCCCAGCGCCCATTTCAGACTGCTGTAACTCTAGCTCCTAGGGATCTACTGCCCACTTCTGTCTATCATGGGCACACTTACACACATACACATAAAATAAAAATGGATTTTTTTTTTAGCTGCTACATGTCTTTAATCCCAACACTCTCAGAGGCAGAAGCAGAAGCAGGTGGATCTCCATGAGTTTGAGGCCAGTCTGATCTACATAATTCCATGCTAGCCAGAGCTACACAGCAAAACCCTGTCTCAAAAAAAAGAGGGGTTTTTTTTGTTGTTGTTGTTATTGCTGTTGTTTTTTAAAGATTTACTTTTATTAGGGCAGAGAAGGCTACAAGCATAACTGGAGGCAGAAAAGAGGAAGATCTTCCAGAAAAGTTTCTACAGAAGAAAGTAGAACTTTTGGGAAGTCGTCAGGCTTTTGTAATGGAAAAGATGTATATAATAGCAAGACTGCACATGACATAATAGTGGATTTCATCTAAAGCTTCAGAAAGAATTATTCTTGGAAAGAAAAGTTTTGTTTTGTTTTCAAAACAACTGAAAGTGGCGGTGAGATAAAAAATTTAATATAGACAAAGGAACAAATAATTAATGAACACAGTTTTAATGTTGAAACTTACTTTCTTTCACAGAATTGTTTTTCTGTAGTTTTAGATGCTCACTTTAAGAAAAGTCTAATTATCAGAATAATATTCCCAAAAATAGTCATCTCTTACTACTCAAATTTTATTTATTTATGTGTGTATATATGTATGTTTTAAGACAGAATCTAATGTATGTCAGATCTCAAATTCCCTAAGTGAGGACAACCTTGAATTCCTGATCCTCTCACATCAAAGGCGTACAGCACTGCACCCTGTTCTGTGGTTCTGGGGATGGATCTCAGGACTCTGTGAAGGCTAAGGAAGCCATCTATAACTCAGCTGGTAGTGTAGGTCTGCTAATAGAGTGCCTGTCCAGTGTGCACAAAGCCTGGGTGAGAATATGGTCCTGGGAGGTCCGTGCCAAAGTGGGCATGGCTAAGGAGCACATCTGCAGTCCAGCATTTGGTCCGGGGAAGCAGGAAGACCAGGAAGTCCAAGGTAATCCTTGGCTACATAGTGAGTTCCAAACCAGCCTAGGCTACTTGAGACTTTTTAATCTCAAAGCAAACAGCAAACACAAAAAAGTTAAATATATTTCAAAAGATAAATAAAATTTATAGTTACACATCAGTTTCTACTACAAAGTTGTTTTCTAATCTATGTGTGTAAGTTGAATAATATCTTCTTTTTAAAGCTAGAATTTTTTTTACTTAAAATACTACCTTGTACAGAGTAGTGTATCATTTTCCTTTATCCTCAACATTGGAAGGAATACATTATCCTTTCTGTTCATAAAGGAAAATATAATTTGGTCAGATCTGAAGGAGTAAAACCAAAATTTGAAACTGGGTCCCCTGACTTTAATTCTAATGTTCTTTTTTGCTAACGTGCCACAAGTGAAATGAGATACTTCTTTTTCTTGTGAGATATTTCTTAGATTCTGCTCTGAGCATCAACCCAAATGAAACTAAAGAGACATCACTACTGTTCTTTTCAGTTTTCTTTGTTAGCAGAGAGGTAAGAAAGATAAATATGAATCTAACGAGTAAAATCAGAATTTTCCTAGTGGAGGGAATTTTGTAACACCCTAATCCACCTCATTTATTATACAAATTAAACTTAAATGGAACTGGAGAATGCCTCTGAAAAGGACCTAAACCATGAATGAACTTTTCTGTTTGTGCTTTTAAGAGTATAGAAAACATTGCCTCGTCGGTGCTTGGAAAGTCGGTCTTTGTTAACTGGCCCCATCTGGAAGAAGCTAGAGTTGTGGCAGTGTCGGATGGTGAAACCAAGTAAGATACAATTTAGGATTTCTCTAACATACTTGCTTTGCTGTTTGATCACTTTCACTGATTTTGAGTGATAAAATTATTATAAGAACATTTACACTCTAGTGCAAAACTATTCTCCCACTACTTGAAAGTCAACCACTGTTCAGAGTTTATTATATATACCCGGGGATATTTTAGACATATTACATTGTGTTAGTTTCTTTTGTTCTTAATAGCTTGGAAGTTTTATCACCCAGTTCTTTTCTGAGTGATAACTATTATATTATTTAGCAAATATATTTTTCTTTCTGATAAGAATTAACAACATATATAACCTTAACTTTTCCATATTCATTCCAGATTTCATTTCAATAATACACTGACTTACTGTGTGTATGTATTTTCTTGAATCAGTATTTAAAGTCTTAACATTTATTTAATAATTACCTTTATGAAACCATTTTAAATAAGACTTAAAAAAAAAGAAGTCAGTTCTCTCCTTCTACCATAGATTCTGGGGATTGTCAGACCTGTACAGTAAATGCTTCTAACTGCTAAAATAGATACTACATTAATTTTTAAATCAAATCAGTGAGACAAGACCTTGCTGTGTGGCCCTGGCTTGTCTGGAACACACTTTATTGACAAGTCTCATCTCATATGTGCACACATCTTCTTGACTCCACCCCTGAGAGTGGAGGGTATGTGTGTAAACCACTATACCTATACTTGTCCTTTTTATTTGAAGGAGTCGTTTATTTTATGTATGTGCATCGGTGTTTTGCCTGCATATATGTCTGTGTACTGTGTGTATGAGTGTTGCCTGCAGCGACTAGAAGAGGGTATTGGACTGGAATTATAAATGGTTGTTAGCTGTTATGTGGGTGCTGGATATTGAACCTAGGTCTTCTGGAGGAGCAGCCAGTGCTCTTAAGTACTGATCCATCTTTCCAGCCCCCCTTGTCTTATATTTTTAAGAATAACTTTTTGCCATTTTATTTAAGCTCATACTCTTTTAATTAGTGAATAGTTAGGTCTTTCTTAGTCATTTTAAACTTTTATTTCATATAAAGTTTGTCCTCTTTTTTACTTGTGCATAGCCAAAACTAAGTTTTGTTCAGAGAAATTGGGTCAGTGTTGTATTCTGAATTATTATATGTCAAAAATCTTTTTATTTGTTTTCATTGTACATTGGATTATGATTTTAGAAGACCAGTCTTTGTCCACTCTCCTTTCCCCTTAGCCCTGCACACATCTCCCAGTTGTGTTCTTTCATAAATGTTATTGATTATTGTAATTGTGTTAAAATTGTAATTGCTGGCACTAGTCCTTCTGTGAGAAATCTTGAGGATTCTTTGTTGGAAGAGTAAAATTTAGTTCTCCCTTTGTGATGTAGTCCTGTTTGCTAATATTTTCTTTTAAATATTTCATGGTTTTTACCATCTTTTTAAGTCAGTAATCCATTTTAAATGATTTTTGCATAATTTTACAAATGTATGTTGTTTAATATATTTGCCTATGAATCATTCATTTGCTACAACATCATTTGTTAAAGATTAGCTTTTCTTTGTTGGATTGCTTTTGTCTAAAGTTAGTTACAGGGGCTGGAGAGGTAGCTCAGCAGTTAAGAACACTTACATTCTTGCAGAGGACCTGAGTTTGCGTCCCAGCACCAGCACATCTCACAACCATTTTAATCCAGTTTCAAGGGATCCAAAGTCTTGTCTGGCCTCTTCAGGCACACACTAAAGGCACATACATACATGCAGGCTTTTATACTTTATACATATAAAGGTAAATAAATCATTAAAAATTAAAAAAAACAATTAGTTCCAGCCTTAGGATCTGGATCATGGTAGAGTGTTCTAGAGCTTTTATCTGCTATGCACAAAGCCCTAGCATGACAATAACAAACCTTTTTTAAAGCTGAGTGTATTTGTGTTTTTGTCTGGTTCTCTAATCTGTTCATGTTTATGGACTCTTTTATACTCCTTTTTAATTTATTTTTATTTTATGTCCGTTGGTGATTTACCTGCATATATATCTGTGTGAGGGTGTCAGAAGCTCTGGAACTGGAGTTATAGATTGGTGTGAACTGCCATGTGAATGCTGGGAATTGAACCCGGGTCCTTTGGAAGAGCAGCCAATACTTTTAACCGCTGAGCCATCTCTCCAGCTCCTATGCCCATTCCTTGATTATAACTGTATGGCAAGTCTTAACATCAAAGTGACACATTTGGCTTTTCTTTTTTTTTTTTTTTTGTTTTGTTTTGTTTTGTTTATTTGTTTGCTTGGTTGTTTGGTTGGTTTTCCAATACAGGGTTTTTCTGTATAGCCCTGGCTGTCCTGGAACTCACTTTGTAGACCAGGCTGGCCTCAAACTCAGAGATCCACCTGTCTCTGCCTCCTAAGTGCTGGGAATAAAGGTGTGTGCCGCCGCCGCCGCCGCCACCACCACCACCACCACCACCACCACCACCACCACCACCAGGCTATGACTTTTCTTCTTAAAAATGGTTTTAGCTATTCTAATTTGTTGGATTTTTAAGAGAAATTGTTCTGTATCTATTAATATTGAAGGAATTTTTATAGAAATTTTATTAAACCTAAAGGATATAATTGCTCACACTCATAATTCCAGCACTCTGGACTGAGACATGAAGATCTCTACAAGTTCAAGACTAGCCCAAGCTATGTAGTCTTGAAAGAGAGATGGGGATGAGGGGGAAGGAGGGAGAAGAAGAAGTGGGGAAAAACTTAAAAACAAGAAAAAGAAAATTTTTTACACCTATAGATGAATTTCTGGAAGGTTTGATACTTTTAGTATATTGAGTTGTCTAACCCATGAACACTATGTACCTCTCCATTATTTAAATCTTTGATTTCTTTTATTGGTGTTTTTTTTCATTTCAGTAATGATATGTGATCTTGTTATGTTTATACTTGAATAGTTCATCTTCTCTTGAGGTGAGACAGGGTCTTGCTATGTTGTATAGGCTGGTCTCAAATTCATGCCCAAGACACGCTCTTCCCTTAGCTCCTCAAGTAACTGAGCATCCAGGGATGTACCAACGTGCCCAACAAAGGAAATTTCCACATGTCTTTATTCTGCAGTTTATATTATTGTGTTCCATAAAGGTTTGAGTTTGGGGGTTTTGTTTTTACAAGTGTACTATTTAAAATTTGTTTACTATGAACACTGACCCTGCAAAAAGCTCTACATTAAAGCACAAGTTTGGACTTAACATAATTTCTACTTTGTTTTGATTCTAAGGTTTTACTTAGAAGAACCTCCAGGAACACAGAAGGTTTATTTGGGGAAAACTGCTCCACCAACTAAAGTCATCCAACTTGCAGATAAAGAACAGTCGAACTGGACTAAAGAAATACAAGGAATTTCAGAACAGTGAGTGTCATAGAGAATTTGGTTGAGGGCTGGAGAAATGGCTCAGAGGTTAAGAACACTGGCTTCTTTTAACCAGAGTTAAGACCCCATGTAGTGATTCTCTTATTCTTTAACTCCAGCCCCAGGGCATTAGTGCCCTCTTCTTCTGGTCTCAGTGGCACCAGGCACACTCATGGTACACAGACAAACACGGGGACAAAACACCCACAAACATTAAATAGACACATTTTTAAAAAATAACTTAGTTGAGCATGATGGCACACAACTTTAATTACCACCCTCGGAAAACTGAGGCAAAAGGACTATGAGATGACTCACTTTTCCTAGCACAGTGTCAGATATGTGATGAGGAAATGCAGATACGAAGAGTCCAGGGGCCTGGGGATTGTAGCTTAGTATGTTCAAGGCTTGAGTTCAATCCCTAAAGCCATTTAAAAAAAAAAAAAAAAAAAAAAAAAAAAAAAAAAAAGGATTGGAGTGTTATAAGGTATGCAAATTTTAATTGAAAGCCAAAAGAATCAAAAAGGTAATTATTTATGAAAAGTTTGTATCATATATAAATGGAATGAATGAGCCTTTGCAATGAATACTATACTTAAAATACTCCTCTGTTTGGTGAGTTCCATGGTGCCTATTTTTACTTTCTCTTAAATCTAAATTTTTTATTACATTTATTTGGGGAGGGGGCCTTTCTTGAATGTGAAGTTCTAGAGTTTTTACAGATTGATTTCTCATTCAATCACATAGACAGTAGAGAAATGGTCCACAGACTAAAATCAACACTATGAAAACACAGATATTTACATTAGGATTCACAACAGTAACAAAGTTACAGTTATGAAGTAGCAACAAAAATAATTTTATGTTTGAGTTCACCACAACATGAGGAAGTGTATTAAAGGGTCGAAGCATTAGGAAGGTTGAGAACCAGCCAGGCAGTGGTGGTGCACACCTTTAATCCCAGCACTCGGGAGGCAGAGCCAGGCACATCTCTGTGAGTTCGAGGCCAGCCTGGTCTACAGAGCGAGATCCAGGACAGGCACCAAAATCTGCACAGAGAAACCCTGTCTTGAAAAACAAAAAAAAAGGAAGGTTGAGAATCACTGCTCTATAGGTCGCTGAGAACTGCTGTGCATTTATTTGCAGTAAGTATTTGATTGTGAATAGTTGGTTTGATTGATGATTATCCCTGGACTATATACATACTTCTACATATATATCTTCTTTTTTATTTTTCCTTTAGATACCTAAGGAGAAAGGGAATAATAATAAATGAAACATCTGCTGTTGTGTATGCTCAGTTGCTCACAGGTCGTAAATATCAAATCAATCAGAATGGTGAAGTTCATCTGGAAAAACAGTGGTCAAAACAAATTCTTCCTTTTGTTTATCAAACTATTGTTAAGGTAAGGTCCCCAAGTCTCAATTCTTTTGTAATGTCACTATTACACATTGGTTAAAAAGTACTGCCAGCATGGTCTGGTGGCCGAGACCTGTAATCCCAACTGTTTGGGAAGGTAAAGGAAACCAAATAGTTCAAGGCCAGCATAGACAGCTGGTCAACCTAGCAAGAACGTTTCTCAAAATTTTGGGGGAACTAGAGATACAGCTCAGTGATAGAATACTTGCCTAGCATTCATAAAGTCCTAGATGTTTGAAGACTCAGCAATGTGAAAAAGAAAAAAGACAGTCACAATAATTAATATTTATTTATGAATAGAATAATAACTTAGCAATGTATAATAAGGGCTATATATATCACAAAATACATTATTTGGGGGCTGCCCAGATGGCTCAGCAGGTCAGGGTGCTTGCAGACAAGCCTGACAACTGAATTCTACCTGTGGAATGACCAAGCATGAGGCCTTGAGTCCAGTCCTTGGGACCCATGTGCTGGAAGGAGAGAACCAGCTCGTACAAGTTGTCCTCTGACACAAACACACACGCTAAAGAAATGGGTCTGCTCTGCTTTTGGTTTTTTAGATTTTTTAATATTATTCTGTCTAAGGATTATTCCACGCCCATTCAGCATGTACAAGTAGGAACACAGTTTTGATTTTATGGTAGTTTTTCTGTTGTTCTTCCTTTGGTTGGTTCATTGGTGTTTGGTTTTTTGAGACAGGGTCTCTCTATGTAGCCTTGGCTGTCCTGGAAGTCACCATATAGACCAGACTCGCCATGAACTCACAGAGATCCGCCTGCCTCTTCCTCCCAAGTGCTGGGATTATTGGTGTACGCCACCATGCTTGACTGATTTTATGGTAGTTTTTAAGAACTTATTTTCTAGAGTAAATTTTCTACAACACACCATTCTTAACATGTTAACATTTTTTTCATAATACTTCAAAAATCCTGACCTTAGCCAGGTGTAGTGATGAACACCTGTAGTCCTAGCTCTTGGAAAGTTGAAGCAAGAAGATTGTGTGTTTGAGACCATGGTGGACAACATATCAAGATCCTTTCTTTAAAAAAATTTCTTTTTGCCAGAAATTGACTAATGAATATTAAAGGCTTTCCCTTTGTGTGCATAATCTCTAATATTGTGAGGGGACAGTAGGTACTCTTTATCCAAGAGTTGGTGTTTGACAGCTTCAGTTACCTTCATTCAACCAAGGTCTGAAAATATTATCCGGAAGGTGCCAGAATTAAGCAATTCGTGCATTTAAAATTGATCACCATTCTGAGTATTGAGACAAGTCTTAAGCTGTCATTCGGATGGAAATCATCTTTGTCCAGCACATCCATGCTGTGTGGGCGACCCACTGAGTAGCATCTCAGTTCCAGCTCAGCTGTCACAGTATCATGGTGTGTGATAACATTTATTTTACTAAACGACTCCCAAGTGCAAGAGCATTGGTACTGGCAGTTAGAAGATGCTCCCTTTAAGTGAAAAGATGAAACTTTTCCTCATAGGATGAGGATGGTCCGATTACAGATAGTAAGAATGAATATTCCATTCATGAAATTGTAAGGGAAAGTGCTTGTTTTGCTATTGCTGCTCTGCTTGAAGCTTGGAGCATGCATCCACATTTCATAAGTTCTCATTTGTTGACCACATTTCATGTATCGTCACATCATCACATGAAGGGAAAAGGTAAATACAGTGCTAGACACTTTGAAAGGAAGAGACCACATCCACATAGTCTTAGTCTTCTATTACTGTTGTCTTTCACTGTTATCTAGTGTATAAAGTAAATGCTGTCATAGATGTGTAAGTATAAAAAAGTATTTATATGTTTTGGTACTGACCATGGCTTCAGACATACATAGTGTGGAGGGGGCTTGAAATCTTACCCTATCCCATGGATAAGGGGAATACTGCTATCTATACTAACCCTAAATTTGGGAAATAAACTAAAGTGTAGTAATTAAGAGCACAGATTGCCTGAGGTGGCTTCTTTACTATGTGACCTTGGACAAGATTCATTGCCTTTTGTGCCAGTCTTCATAAAATGAGGTTAAAAGTAAAGGTCTGCAACCAAAGGTTGTATAAGAAGTAAATGAAATAGATAAATGTATGAAGTATCTAGAAGAGAGAATGATGTAACAAGTCAGTGTGTTTTAGGTTTTGGTATTATTGTATAGAAAATCTTATATTTGACATTTGCAGATAAAACAGATTTAATCCCATAAGAAAAAAAGATGATGTGCAGGCTTTAGAAATACTAGCTGTGATGATTAACTCCTATTTCATTTTGTATAGGACATCCGAGCTTTTGACTCTCGTTTCTCCAATATCAAAACATTGGATGACTTGTTTCCTCTGAGAAGTATGGTCTTTATGCTGGGAACTCCTTATTATGGCTGCACTGGAGAAGTTAGTTTCAATTTTGTTATTATTTAACTTTTTATTAATACAGTTTTTCATCTTAAGTGCAAAATAAAAATGTAATGTTAAAGGGGAAACATAAGAAAGAATTCACTCATGAAACTTAAGAACACAGTATTGAGCTATAGGGACAAGTGGGTGATCAGGAGGTGGGAAAAAGTATTCAAAATCTGGTGGTTTTGGGTTTTGGGGATTTTGAGAGGGTTTCTCTGTGTAGAAACTGTCTACTTCTCTGTGTAGAAGGCTGTCCTGGAATTCACTCTGTAGACCAGGCTGGCCTCAAATTCAGAGATTCACCTGTGTCTGCCTCATGCTGAGATTAAAGGTGTGCAGCATCACCACCTGGTTTGTGTTTTTAATATACTTGTTTATTAGGTTATATCTGAAACAACCATAAAATTATTTTAAGTAGATTTTAGGCTCAGGGTTAATGAATTTTTAAATGTATTGATATGTTTAATAATTTTACTTCTCACACAGAAAAAAGTACATACAGATATGGAATAAGAGAAAATAAGAGTCTATGGGGGACAGATTGGCAGTACTATTAGAGATTCTGAAGCATATGTGCATATGGCACATGTTTGTGTGTGTATACATGCATATTTTTCTAGCTCTATTTTTCAAAAGAATAAGACACAGACACTCTGGTAGCAATGAACATACATAATACTCAAATTTTGACCTCTAAGACCATAGCACTTCACTAAAAGCAATAGTCCTTCTCATTAAAGTATCTGGTTCTAGGTCTGGAGCAGGTAAGATACAAAATGACTTTGATACATCAGATGCCAAAAAGTAAAAGTTCTCAAAAGAGTAGAAAAACCTATGCCAGTAAGCACAGGAAGAAGGTGAAAGGGCTTCTACTGGCCAGATCCTAAATGTTTGAGTAGCAAAACGATTGAGTACAGTAACAGATTAGAATACATAGAGACTTATTCTTACTTACAAATGCATGGCCTTAGCTTGGCTTGTTTGTAGCCAGCTCTTCTAACTTAAACTATCCTGTTCTCTTTAACTACATATTGCCTCTGGGCTTTTTTTTTTTTTTTTTTTTTTTTTTTTTGGTTTTTCGAGACAAGGTTTCCCTGTGTAGCTTTGCGCCTTTCCTGGAGCTCACTTGGTAGCCCAGGCTGGCCTCGAACTCACAGAGATCCGCCTGCCTCTGCCTCCCAAGTGCTGGGATTAAAGGCATGCGCCACCAACGCCCAGCTAAACTTTTTTTTTTTTTCCGATTAATTGATCGATATCGCTTGATTGATCAATCATCGATTCATGATGTCATCAGTCAGTCGCGGGAATCGAACTCGCCACCTCTGCCACCGCGGGGCCGGTCGCCTAACCTCGGAGCCACCTCTCCGGGTCGCTGCCTCTGGGCTTTTATCTTTCTTTATTCTACATATCTTTCTTTCCTTCTTACTCCATTGCTGGTTGTGTAGCTGAGTGACTGACCCTTAATGTCCTCCTCTCCTTCTCCTTTTCTTGTTTCCCAGTCTTTTCTTCCCAAATTTCTTCTTCTATTTACTCTCTCTGCCTGGCAACCCTACCTATCCTTTCTCCTGCCTTGCTATTGGCCGTTCAGCTCTTTATCATACCAGTCAGATGTTTTAGATAGGCAAAGTAACACAGCTTTACAGAGTTAAACAAATGCAGCATTAAAGAATGCAACACTTCTTTGAATTATTAAACAAATATTCCACAGCATAAATGAATGTAACACATCTTAAACTAATATTCCACAACATATAACTTCACTACAAAAAGCAAAATAAGGAACTCTAAGGGGAATAGTGGTGCAGTTCAGTGGTAGAGTGCTTGCTTAACTTACTATGTTCAGTCTCTAGTATATACAAAGAAGAAAGGCAGAATGAAACGTGAAGAACAAATTGTATTCTTCAGAGTACTTACTCTTTTTAAAACACACACCAAAAAATGATCTGGATATAGTTTACATTAAAGAATGCTCAAGCCGGGCGTTGGTGGCGCACGCCTTTAATCCCAGCACTCGGGAGGCAGAGCCAGAGCGGATCTCTGTGAGTTCGAGGCCAGCCTGGGCTACCAAGTGAGTTCCAGGAAAAGGCACAAAACTACACAGAGAAACCCTGTCTCGAAAAACCAAAAAAAAAAAAAGAACGCTCAATATACAGCTAGGAGCTGGGAACATAGCTTAATAGTGGCCATGGGGGTATCTTTAGTCTTGACATTTGGGAGGCTGGGGCAGGAGGATGAATCTGAAGCCTGCCTGGACTACATAGCATTACTTGCGTCAATAACAAAAAGACACAGATAGCTAAGTTCAATATCTTATGGTAGCTTGGAGAGGAAGGAAAATTCTGCATAGGACATTATTGGGTCCATTGATAAAATTGGAATGTAAAGAATAGTTGAGATTAAAATATTGATGTAAATTTATATGCCTAATAATGATACTGTGTTTTATAATAAAATATCCTTAATAATATACACAAAAAACTTAGAGGTAAAGGACATAATGTCTGTAAGGTATCCTCAAAACACTGAGAGAATCTAGGGATTGTAGTACATGTTTGTAATCCCAGCACTCAGGATGCTGAAGTAGAGGGTCACCAAGTTTGAGGCCAGCCTAGACAACAAAATGAGTTCAAAGCTAACCTGGAAATACATACTGAAAGCCTGTTCCAAATATTAGTAGTAGTAGTAGTAGCTGTTGTTGTTTTTGTTGTTGTTGTTGTTATATGCATGTACATATGCACGTAGTATACAAATATTAAAGACATTCTTTATAGTATTAACAATGAGTGAATCTAGGTCAATGTTTTCAGACGTTATTTGCGTCATTTTGATAATTTGAAATTATCTACAAATAAGTTAATTTTTATGTGATTAATACCTATTAAATGTAAAATGACTCACTCTTAGAATATTTTAAAATCCTACTATAAATTACAAGAAAATTTCCACTTTTTAATTTTATGACAATAAAATTTTATTTTAGGAGAGTATCATTCAAATAAGGAGAAAAGTAAATGAATGTAATGAAAAATTAAAACACTGTGATTACCCTACCCCCAGGTTCAGGATTCGGGTGACGTGATTACAGAAGGTAGGATTCGTGTGGTTTTCAGCATTCCATGTGAACCAAATCTTGATGCTTTAATACAGAACCAACATGTAAGTACAATAGTTGGTATTATTTAGAATAAACTTTTTTAATGCTAGGATATTTATTCTGCCTCCTTAAAATTAATTTCGATATTTAAGAATAAGCATTAGGGATAGAGAGATAGTTCAGTCAGTAAAGTATTTTTAATGAAGCCTGAGGACCCTAGTTCATATCTGCAATACTCGTGGATAAGAACTGGGCTTATGGGGGCTGGAGAGTTGGCTCAGTGGTTAAGAACACTGCTCGTCCAGAGGACCTGGATTCAGTTCCCAGCACCCACATGGTGGCTCACAACGGTCTGTAGCTCCAATTCTAGGGGACCCAACAACCCAACATCCTCACAAACACATACAATGTAGGCAAAACACCAGTGCACATAATAAAAATAAATGATTAAAAAAAAAAAGCTGGGCTAGTGCCACATGCTATACTGCCAGTACTGAAAGACAGGTCTCTAGAGCTAGCTTGCCAGCCAGCTGAATCTAATTGATGAATGCCAGGATTAGTGAGAGATCCTGCCTCACCAAAGAAAAAACTCAAGTAGATGGCATCTGAAGAATGACACCAAGGTTATCCTTCACACATGCACTGTGGCATGCATGCCCATTCAGAAACACACACACACTAAAAACATAAGGGAAAAGTAGAAATCTGTTCCCCAAATCTCATGTAGACCTTTTCATATCAGCCTAGCATAGCATGTTAAGTACCCAGGTTTAACCCCTAGCATTGAAACAGTATATACACACACGTATGTAAATCTTTAGCAAAAAAAAAAATATATATATATTGCAGAAATTACATTATTAATTGGTGTTTATTCTGTATTGTTGTGATCTGACTTAAGGCATTAAGGATCAGCATATTCAGAAGGGAACTTTAGGTCTAGAAGGCAGAGGTGTCCCTAAAATCTTACCATCAACTATTATAGGAAGCGTTTAGAAGACAGGGTCAGAATGCATCAGTGTGCCATTAGATGATTAAGCTGGAACACCTGTATAAAAGGTGTTCCTTTTACTCTCACTTTCTTTACCCTAGTATTTTAGCTATACCCTTTATGTTTTTTTTTTTTTTTTGTTGTTTTTTTTTTTTTTTTTTTTGGTTTTTCGAGACAGGGTTTCTCTGTGTAGCTTTGCGCCTTTCCTGGAGCTCACTTGGTAGCCCAGGCTGGCCTCGAACTCACAGAGATCCGCCTGCCTCTGCCTCCCGAGTGCTGGGATTAAAGGCGTGTGCCACCAATGCCCGGCTCCCTTTATGTTTTTTAGGGTACTATTGATGATTTTAATTAACTTTGAATTACAGCACAGCTTAGAATTCTCAAATGGAGTACCATTAGTACTTGGAATAGGACACTTGTATCTATGGCAGCTATGTAAATAGGACATTTTGTCCATGGGCTCTAAATGCTAGTAACCTATGCCAATTATCATAACTGAATGTGCCTCTACACATTTCAAAGTGCTTATTAATAAAGTGATACTTCTTATAATCAAGAAATACCACCTTAATTATTTTGATCTGTTTTACAAAGCATGCTTGTTCTATATTTTATTATTACTAAATCTGATGATACTTTTGTTGAACAACCATGTTCTGTGTGTCTGTGTGAGTGTTGAGACAATATTTTGTGTAGCCCAGGCTGGCCTTTAACTCACTGAGTAACCAAGGATAACCTAGAACTCCTGATCATCCTGCCATTGTCTTCCAAGTATTAGGGCTATGTACATGTACCACCATATTTACCTACTAACATATTCATACATTTTAATAGTAATTTGATATTCCAGCCCACCAAAACCAGTTACCTATTTGGACATCATTGTAGATACATATGATCAATAAAATAATGGTGGCTTACTTAATCTCTTACCCACTCCAAGAAATTGATTTTATGTTGGTGAAAATATTTCCATATTCATATATGAGCATAAAGTAAGAATATAAACTGTTGGGGCTGGGGATGGAGCTCAATGGGTAGAGTGCTTGCTTAACCTACATGAGGTTCCCTGGTTCAGTCCCCAGCACTATATGAACCAGCTTAGTGGCCCAAACCTATAACCCCAGCACTGAGGAGGTAGAGGCAAGAGGATCAGAAATTCAAGATTATCCTCAAGCACATAGAAAGTTCAAGGCCAACCTGAGCTACATGAAATGGTCTCAATATATATATATATTCATATAACTTACAAAGTATTAGACTATGAATAAATTAGTGTCTTTCCATATGCATCATATGAGGAGTAGATGAGATTGTTAGTGATAGTTGATATTGGATTTGCAGATTTCTTCCTAGTTAAAAATTATCCCATCTAATACTTCTTTTTTTTGTCTTTTCTTTTCTTCTTTTGTCCTGCCATATATTTTATTTTTTAATTGAAAATAGATTTGCTCATACAATATATTCTGATTACTGTTTTCCTTTCTTTTTCTTAATTTCACAGTCATTAACTACACAAATTAAGTTTCCATTTTTGACTGTGACTTTCATACAATAGTAAATATTAGTGGAAAAGATTACTTACTTGCATGTATATCTGTGTGAGGGTGTTGACTCCCCAGGGACTGCAGTTCCAGACAGTTGTGAGCTGGGAATTGAACCTGGGTCCTCTGGAAGAGCAACCAGTGCTCTTAACCACTGAGCTACCTCTCCAGCCCCCCTTTTTTTTTTTATTTTTTTTTTTTTTTTTTTTTTTTTTAAGGTTTATTTATTATGTATACAGTGTTCTGCCTGCATGCCAGAAGAGGGCACCAGATCTCATTATAGATGGCTGTAAGCCAACATGTGGTTGCTGGGAATTGAACTCAGGACCTCTAGAAGATCAGCCAGTGCTCTTAACCTCTGAGCCATCTCTCCAGCCCTGGAAAAGATTGCTTACATTCATATATGAAGGACACTTTTTACTTCCCTCACTTGCAACTGATTTGATAATTTGCTGTGTTTGACTTCAGTGTACTCATTTTTGAGGCCTTATTTTATTCCATATACTCGCTAGCTGGCTCTGCCTAAAATATGAAAATTAGTTTTTAAAAATGTTGTGTGAAGACTTTTCTGTTTCGTGCTTACAGAATTTATTTATTAAGACAGATTTATAAACTATGCTTCCTACTCCTTCATTCAGTCTTGGGAAGACTGTGCTTTAAAGAGAAAGGGAGGGCCTTGCAGGTCCTTCAGGGGTTGGGGGACCAAGGGACCATGTGTGTTTATGTTGCCAAAATCCAGTGGTCAGTGGTGTTTTAATTATGTACAGATCTCAAAGGTAACCAGATAGTACTTAATGTAAACATGTGTTTCCATAATTGACCTCTTTATTTTTATATTTAAAGAAATACTCTATAAAGTACAACCCAGGATATGTGTTGGCCGGTCGCCTTGGAGTGAGTGGATACCTTGTTTCAAGGTTTACAGGAAGTATTTTTATTGGAAGAGGATCTAGGAGAAAGTAAGTTTGTATTAGGGATATTTGCTTAAAGTGGCAGAAAAATTAAATATAGAGATTAAATGCTTACTATCTCAGCATTAATTTTCTCCAACTCATGGCTGTGGACTAAGTTGCCCGTCAGTTCCTTCTGTGGTGGTCATTTACATGAACAGCAGCACATGCTTTAGATGCTTTCAAGACAGTATGAAATTTTAGCAGCTAACCTTGAAAAAAGGTATCAGGGTGTGTGTGAGCCTTGGGAATATATTTCTGTGAATTTTGTTACTTTCCTTTTTTCTAATTACATAATTTATTTATATGCTTTCTTAACTTGGATTTTAAAACCTATCCTGTAGTTTTTTTTAATTACTACTAGTTAGTAGTAACCATGCAAACTAAAATGTAGAACAATCAGAACTGAGCTTTTCTGAAAGTTGAAAATAATTATTGGGGTTGGTGATGTAGCTAAGTGGTATACCACTTGTCTGGCATGCTCGGGACTTTGGATTCAATCTCTAGCACTGTTTAAAAAAAAAAAAAAGCAGAACTTTTATTTTTGAACAAATTTTAAAACTCACGTGTGTATATGTGGTTTGAACTTAGCCCTCATGGAGACCATAAAGCAAATGTGGGTTTAAATCTCAAATTCAACAAGAAGAATGAGGAAGTCCCTGGATATACAAAGAAAGTTGGTAGTGAGTGGATGTACTCATCGGCGGCGGAGCAGCTTCTTGCAGAGTACATAGAGAGGTGAGCGTCCAGCCAGCTTCTCCCCAGCTCTCAGCTCAGGCATGTACTGTCTATTTTGCCTGGCTCATACCCGTTTGAAAGGGAGAGTATGTCCTTCAGTACAATGTACAGCAACAGCTAGGCATGGTGGCATACACCTCTAACCCCAGCACAAGGGAGGAAAGGTAGAAATATCAGGAATTGGAGGCCAGTCTTACCTGTGAATGCATTTAAGGCCAGCCTGGGCTATGTGAGACCCTGTCTCAAAAAAAAAAGTGCAACAACATATTTGCATTAATAATCCCATAGGAAATGTGTTACCATTTTTATTAGTAAGTGCTGAGTTACTTAGAGTTATAGTTAATGTTTTCACCTCTGATTTACAACTTAATGTTCTAGCCTCCTTGTCACTGAGGACCCCTGTGTTGGTTTCATAGGCTCTCATAATAAAGTACCACAAGCTAGCTGCTTTCACCAAGGTGGACTTCATTATCTCACAGTTCTAGTAACCAGAATTAAGGTGTCAGCGGGATTATCGTCCCCTAGCTCTCTTACTTTCCTGTAACTTTATGTGTTACTTGGCTTGTAGATTGATCATTCCAGTCCTCTATCTTCAAGTGACAGTTTCTCTCCCTGTGTGTCATCACCTAAGTTTTCACCTGTGTCTATCTTCCTTTGTCCTTTTTACAGTGGTACTAGTCATATTGGATTAGAGCCCTCTCTACTAGTTGTCTCTAGTAGAACCCCAGTTCCAAATAAAGTCATATTCTGTATCTATTTTAAAATATTGTTTTAAATTTACTATTAGTGCATGTGTGTGTGTGCACAAGAGAGTGCACATACTCACACTTAGGGAGGTCTGAAGACAACCTTGTCAGGGAGTTCTCAATGACCTTGACATGGTTCCAAGAATTTAACTGAGGTTGTCAAGCTTACATCATCAGGAAGCAAATACCTTCATACACTGAGCCATCTTCCTGGCTCACCATTCTGATTCTTTGGAAGGAGATCATATAGTTCCATATTGCCATATGAAAATTTAGCTTGTTTCTATACTCATTTCCATATTTCCTTAAAAGGTTACATTCAGACTTCTTTTTCTTGACTTTGAGATTTAACAACTCCTGCCTACCATGTTCAAGGCTTTGGGTTTGGAAATAAAAACTATAAAAAATAGTTTTTATTTTTCTAGTTGTCATATATCCATTGATTTCCAGCTGTGAAAGGGTTGTCTATGAGTTCCAGCTCTTCCTCATTCTCTCAGCTCCCTGTAGACATGAACATATTTCATATAGTTTTTATTACAATTTTGGGTTAATTTTATAAGGTTTACATGATTATGATAAATACAGCTAGACCATGTCATATATTATCATTACATTTTCTTACCTGTCCACATTTTTATTTTCACTGTTTTTTTTTTCAGTTTATTACCGTCTGTACACATATATAGTACCTGAACTGAAAATTCTGCCGTAGAGATTAAGAGTTCTCTTAGTTTCGTCTCTGTCCTTAAGCCTTTGGTCTCTACTTCAGCTGAAACTGGTGACTCTGAACTTATGGCCCAGCTCTTGGACCAGAGACAGTCTCTATGTCCATACAAATTCTTCCATTTTCTGGCTCCCATTCCTTAATCTTTATCCCCATGTTGATGGTACATTTAACCCAGTAGCTGATGGGGATGGGGGTGGGGGGCTTTGTGTCTGGAAATACTTTTTTCTTTCTCCTACACTTAACTGTAACTTGTCCAGGTAGAGTCCTAGACCAGAGATTCTTTTCACTCAGGATTCTCCATTCTTTTCTTGTCTCCTTTATTGCCATTGATAAGTCCTGTGAGTCCTGGTTTGATTCTTCGTATTGTGATCTATCTGCTTTTTCTAAAGATACTATTGTTTCAGGTTATTTTGTGTGTATGAGTGTTTTGTCTGCATGTATGCCCATGCACTACTATATGCCTAGTGCCTGTGGAGGGTCAGAAGAGGGCATCATATCCCCTGGAACTAGAGTTACAGATGACTGTGAGTCACCATTTGGGTGCTGGGAACTGAACCCTGGTCCTCTATAAGAACAACCAGTGCTCTTAACCTGTAAGCCATCTCTCATCCCTTTGGTGACCTATGTTCATTTCCTGGACTCTTTCTGTCAGTTCTGTTGACTGTGATGATATGTGCCTTGGTACAGATTTGTTCCCCATCTCTTCTGTTGGTTAGCCCCTCAAACTGATAACCCTTACGTTCTGGGACACTGCCTTGTGATGTTTCTCTAATAACAATAAAATCAGCCTTTTTTCTGTTCTTCCTCTGGGGACTCCTGGACCGATCCTTTTGTCTCTTCCTTCTCTTCTTCTCATCCCTTTGCCACATTGTCCTACTCGAGGAGACATTTATTTTCATCTTCTTCTTCATTGGTTGGATGGTTGGTTGGTTGGTTTTGGTTTTTTGTTTTTGTTTTTAAGGACAAGGTCTCCCAGTATGGCACCCCTCCCCCCAGGCTGGCCTCAAACTCAAAAAGAGTACAGACTGGCCTGAAATTTATAATTCTCCTGCCTCAGCCTCCTGAGTGCTGGTGTTATAGGCATGCATCAACATACATTCATCATATCTATATATAAAATGAGTGGAATGTCTTTTTTTTTTTAATGTGTCTGCATATACCACATGTTTGTGGGTGCCTGCAGAGGCCAGAAGAAGGCATCAGATCCCCTGGAGCTGGAGTTACAGGCAGTTGTGAGCCACCTAAATGTCTTTATTTCCATTTTCTCCAAAATGTTTTTTCTCCTCTATTTTATTTATTGCACCTTTTATGTTAGAAATTTTTTCCTCCACTTTCTAGTGCTTCTTGGTGTCTGTATTTAACAAGGATTTACCAAAAAGCCTACTGGGAATTTAGTGCACTTGGGTGGGGCTTATTACATGGGACGTTACTATTTCTAAAAATGACCTTCTAATATTCATTACCCTGTATGTATATCTTCTCTCTAACTGGCTAATTTTTCCTAGAGAGGTATCTTCTAGCCTTTTCCTTGCATGATGGATGTAAGGAACAAAACTGACTGCTAGTATTCTGGAAATTAACCAGGTAAAATGGGTTTTGTTGTCCCATGGATTCTGTGATTACTTCCCATCCACCCTAGATCTTTCTTAGACTGAAGGAAATTTTCCCCTGGTAGTAGTAATGCTGCTAACAGCCCTCCACCTTCTGGAATTTTGTGGATAAAGAGAACTACCTCACCTAAAGTCATGTTCCCTTTCCACAACACAGTGCCTGGTGTAGGAGATACAAAAGCAAAGGCAACCTACTTGCCCCAGCCCAGGACAAATGCGAAGGGCTACCCCAGTGTGAGATCTTTGTGGGACTGGCCAGGAAGTTCACTGAGAACAGTTCACAGCTCAGCATCTTCCTGTGTCCATTGCCCGCTTCTGCTTGTTTCCTTTCCCCTCCCCACAGTGTTGATTTCCAAGTCTCCCCACAAACTGCAGGTCTGTCTCCTCAGAGTCTGCTTTCGAGAGACGCGATGCTCCTGACATGCTTTCCTACCTATGTGTGCATGAATTCCACATACAGCTCAGCACCTGTCCTTGGCCCTTGCACCATCCCTGCCCCCTACAGCTCTCTGTCTCTGGTATAACCAAAGCTAGGGTATTTCTTGGCTAACCTGTCTAAAATATAACTGCAGGTATTTATGCAAGGGTGGTACCAAGTAAACAACTATTCCAACTGCTTGCTGTATACATTTTCAATGTAAATGCTATTGAATATGTCTGAAGCCTATAATTCCTGAATGTTTACAGATTCAAAAAAAAAACCTTAGACTTTTTTGTGTACCTATTTTTTTCAGTTGTGTAAGTTTATTGTGCATCGCTCAAGAGCAGTTCACACATGAGAAACTGAACTGGGAGTAAGAAACTCACTTTTAGTTCAGCTCATGAAACACTAGGCCAGAAGCATTGTGACCTTTTATGTGATTGGCAGCTGCTCTTTCTTCCGGTGACTTGCCCTCTTTGTTTATTCTGTTTATTCCTGTCCATCAGTTCAGCTGAATCTCATCCATCGAGTGTCTAATTTCTAAAAGTTTGTTTCCCCATCATAGGACATTACATACCCCATTTCTCTTCATTTCTCTTCTTTGGTCTATGTCCAGTTTTCTACTTTATTGTTATTTTAGTGAATTGAGGAAGGACCAAAGATTTGTTTAATCTGCTTGGATGTACCTGAGAGTTCTACATGATTCCAAAAGAAACATAATTTTGAAGACTATCAGAAGAAATTTATAAACTGTTATAGTTTGCTACATTATGAAATGTTCCAGCTTTGTTACAAAAATTAGAAAATTAACTTTTAAAACCTATATGTTATTGTAGCACAGTTATTATCCCAGCACTGAGGAAGCTGGAGCAGGAGGATTATAAGTTCGAAGTTAGCCAGGGTTACATAGGAACCCTGTCTCAAAAAAAGGAAAAAAAAAAGTGAACTCACAAATACTATTTTCATATATCTAATCCCTCATGTTTTAATCAAAGAAGAATCAGAGTCATAATTGGATTTTTTTAAGCAATTGAACTATTTCTCTCTCAGCCAATGGGAATTGAGCTATAGGAATACTCTATCAAGCCTTTTAGTCTCAGTCCTTATTAATACTACCCCTTAGTAATACTATAATAATCCTCAGTGTATTCCACATGTCCCCATTAGAATCCAAAATCACTTAATAGGAAGTTTATATGAAGATAATTGCATATTTTAAGGCAATATTTTATTTCTTTGTTGACTAGAGCACCGGAACTGTTTAGTTATATAGCCAAAAACAGCCAAGAAGATGTGTTCTATGAAGATGACATCTGGCCTGGAGAAAATGAGAACGGGTAAGCAAGATTTGTGGTACTTATTGCCCCGTAGTTCAATTCAAAACTAGGTTTGAAAGTTCAGCTAATGTTACCTTTTATTTTATATTGTTTGATTTTTGCTTTAATTTCTTAAATCTATTAATTCATAGTTCCCAGAAAGTTTTTATCAGATTCTTAATATAAACCCTCAGAAAGTTTTAATCAGTGTGGAAAAATTACTGCTGTTTTTATTGTAGTGCTGAAAAAGTTCAAGAAATTATGACTTGGCTCAAAGGACACCCTGTCAGCACCCTGTCCCGTTCTTCTTGTGACTTACACATTCTGGATGCAGCCATTGTTGAAAAAATTGAGGAAGAAGTTGAGAAGTGCAAGGTACTAACTTTCAGTAACCATGGTTACTGATGAGAGCTGAAGTTAAAATGGCCAACTAATGTATGTACTTAATGAGTCTCATTAACACTGAATAATCCAATGTGCCAAAACTATAAATTTTAAAATTTGTTTCTTTGTAATATTTCTAATTTTATGATTCTCGTTACAATGGAGAGTTTGTGGATGAGAAATACTGATGATTTCCTCTTAGTCACGCTTGTAGTTACATTCTTTAATGACAGAGTTGAGAGTTAGTGAGATGGCTTAATCGGGAAAGGAGCCTGATGATGGGAATTCAATCCCAGGATGCACATAGTAGAAGACGACAACAAACTCCCCGAAAGTTGTCCTCTGACCTCCACATTTGTTGCATGGTGTGTGTACTCACAACCCAGGCACATGCACACACACAGACACACACACTAATCTCTTATTTTTCTATTCTGCTATTTCAAAACAACAAACTTAGAGAGTTGACTTAACCTATTTTATCCTTTTTAAATAAACGGTACATTAGAAGTAGATTGGTTATGTTGATATTTGTTTAAACTTTAATTTCTCTTAGTGATGCCTTGATAACACACTCTTTTTTGAATTACTAGCAAAATCAGTTAAAGCTTGGGCTCAAGAGCCATTCCTGCCACCATGAACTTAAGATTCTTTTTCAGTATTTTAATTTTTTCATGCCTCTATTTCATCATTGGTAAATCAGTAATAAAATAATGCCTACCTCATAAATTATGATCATCAGTAAGATCAGCTGGAATAAAACATGTTCTCTTTAGGACTGGGAATGTGGCTTAGTTGATATAGAGCTTTCCTAGGATACACAAAGCCCTGATCTTATCCCAGCACCACATCAAGCCAAGTATGGTAGTGCATGCCCATAATCTCAGCACTCCAGAAGTAAAGGCAGGAGAATCAGAGTGAGTTCCAGAACATCCAGGACAGCTCAAAGAAAGCCTGTTTGGAAAAACAAACAAATTAGCCTATATATACTAGTGGTAGCGGCACACTCCTTTAATCCCAGCACTCAGGAGACAGATCTCCGAGTGAAGGCCAGTCTGGTCTACAGAGTGAGTTCACTGCTATGAATGGTGATGGTGGTGGTGTTTGGATTCTCGTGAAATATACTCAGACTCTGTGGAGATAGCCACGAAAACCACAACTGCATGACTTTTTTCTCTTTGAAGAAAAATTAATAGACTCACAGCCAAGAGAATTGTTTTGTGTAATGTTTTGTTTTCAGTACTGTGAATTAGGCAAGGACATTACCACTGAGATAATACCCTCAGCCCTAAGAGTTTAATTATTCACACCAGGCACTGGAGAGGTGGTTCCATGGCTAAGAACACTCAGTGCTCTCGGAGAGGACCTGGGTTCAGTTCCCAGCACCCATATGGTGGCTCACAACCATCTATAACTTCAGTTCCAGAGGATTCAACTCCCGCTTCTGCCTTCTGCAGACACTGCATGCATGTGTTGTATTTACCTACCTGCAGGCAAACATCTGTACACACATAAAAGTAAAATAAGTATTTAAAAGCTTTTTTTGGGCCAGTGAGCTCATTTGAATACAAAGGATTCTATGGTTCCCATTTACGATCCCAGAACTTAGGAGGCTGTCATAGGAGGATTGCACTAGTCTGAGGCCAAGCAGGGCTAGAATGAAACCCTGTCTCCAGAATAAAAACGGGACTAGGAAGGTGGCTCGCTCTGGGAGATGAGAGTGCTCATTGTGTAAGCCTGAGGACCTGAATTCAGAAACCCTGTATCACATAGAAGGCCAGGCATGGCCGTACATGCTTGTAACCCCAGCACTCCCTGGAGGGTGTGGGGGGGACAGAGACAGGATTTCTGGGGTATGCTAGCTGCCATTCTAGTTGGGGGTGGCAGTTGGAAAGATAACAGCAAGTTTCACGTTCATGGAAGAGCCCCTATCTCAGAAGTCTAAAACAGAACGTGATAGAGGACAGCTGATCATCTCCTCTAGCCGCCTCATGTGTGTCTGTAGGCACATAAACACTCATATATACATTCATCATATATTCACACACAACACAATTTTTTACTCATTTTTTATTTTGCAAACATAAAATACATGTACAGAATTATAGTTTATTATTTTATTATAACATGCATATAAGTAAGACAAGAATTTAAAGTGTATTTATGTGTGAAAGGAGTGTAATTAGGGTTTAGGTGTGTTATTGGAGTAATAAGGAAAGAAGAAAAAAACTAAATACAACATTCTGAAAATGATATAAACTTCTTTATAATGCAGGGCCATCATTAAATGAACTTATCAGTAGCTTTTAGACTAGGATGTGCTTCAGTAGTAGAGCACTTACCTACATGTCCGAGGTTTGGATTGGATCCTTCACACCGCACACGCGCGCACACACACACACACACACACACACACACACACACACAATGAGTTCTCTTATTAGACAGTAGTCCTCATACTGGAAGAACATTTTTAAGCATTCTGGGTTTCACTCAAGAGCAATGGTTCTTAAACTTTAAGGTACAAGTAAATGACCACGGGCTCTAGTGACGTACTGGTTCTGAAAAGCCAAATATGGTGGTGCACAGCCGTAATCCTAGCACTGGGGAGGTGGCTACAGGAGGGCTGTCATAAATGTAAGCCCAGCCCGTGCTTAGCAAGTTCCAGGCCAGCCAGGGCTAAAATAGCGTGACTCTGTTGAAAGGAAAAGCCAGAGACTGGGTGTATTTGATTCTGACCTGCAAAAGATGGCCTGTGCCAAGCCTCAGAACAGTTGCTCGTTCCCTGAGCTCTGAGCAGAGGAGAGGCTGCACAGGACTCCATTTGCAGTTCTGACAGAGCCATGATGGATTCTGTGAGAAGCCACACTCCAAAGTGCAAAGCCACGCCAGAGAAGTGACACTTGCTTAGATGTAACTTCCTGGCCAGGAACCTTAATTGTTGTTCTCCATCTCTTGGAAAAGTTTCTGTACATTTTTGTTTAAATTTTAAAAATTATTAACTTATTTTAAATTAATTTTAAAATAAAATTTAAAAGCAAAATTACATATACTTATACACATGATATCATATTTAGAAAGAATATTTAATGACCTATTTTTTTTCTTTTCTGTCAGTATGAAATGGGTTAGTTTTAACTATAAGTTGTCACAATTATAGATAACTAGACCTTTAGAAGATGCTTGTAAACTTGACTGCAAGAGCTGTGGATATCAGATCTGGGTTCAGGAATATGTCAAAGGAATATGTGGTTATGAGAAGTGGATGTACTGTATACACAGAAATAGGAATGGGTGTGCCTGGGGACCAGCAAAGGGACAGATGGGGTACCTCACAATTTCAGATCCCAAATCAACCTATTTTTTATTTGTTTTGTAACAGAGTCCAAGTTTTTACCTGTGTCCATTTCCCTGGCTGTACTTCCCAACCTCCTTCATGGCCAGATGTGACCACAAGATGTGTTACAGTCCGAACCTGGGAGCAGAACCGTAATGGATAGCTCCCAGAATGGTTCACTGAAAGCTCCTACCCACTGTTTAACTTACTCTTGTAGCACAAGTTTTTCATCTTTACTCTCTTCCCTCCTGCCTGCAAGACTGAAACATGGAGGCTTTGTTAGCTATGTTAGTCTGTCTATTTTAACAGGTTAGAAAGAAAAGACTTTATTTAACAATCATTTGATCCTAGGAACCCAACCCCTTTCTCCCTTCCCCTTTCCTCTCAGTGTTTGGGGGGAGTATTAGTGTTTAGTTGGTTGGTTGGGTCTTTTAGTTTTAGTTGGTTTGGTTTGATTTATATTTTCTTTTTAAATGACAGAATAAATTCTAGTCTGTTTCAGCAAAAACAAAAAAGCAACCACCTAGTTCTGAGTCACTTGGTCAAAGGTTAAGACCTGAGTATACACTCACATGCCCCAAATAATGTTTTTGTAGATAAATGCTTCATACTTTTTTTCTCTTTAGTATAAATCTTCCTTAGCATAGCATGATGACTGGCGCCTGTAATCCCGGCACTCAGAAGGCTGAGGCAGGGAGATCATCATTAATTTGAGGATACCTGTGTTACAGAGTGAAACCTTATCTCAAAAAAAAACTTTTATTGACTATTCTTTATAATTCTTCTTAGAAAAAAAATACATTGTATAAAGTTCAAAACAAAATGTAATCTTCCAGGCTGGAGATTCTGCTCAGCAGGTAAGAGCACTGACTGCTCTTCCAGTGGTTCTGAGTTCAAGTGCCTGCAGCCACATGGTGGCTCACAACCATCTATAATGAGATCTGGTGTCCTCTTCTGGCCTGCAGGCAGAACACTTTATACATAATAAATCTTTAAAATATATAAATTCTTCTGTATTAAGTTCCTTAGGTTTTACGTAGTAAGCTTGTGTCTTGGGTTGCCAGTTACACATTAGATGTGCTCACAGCAAGACTGCTGATACAGCTCCAAGTCATGCGCTTCCTAGCACCACTAAGGACCTGAAATTAACCACCGGCACTGGGCAAGAGGAGACTTTGCCTAGACCTCCTCACCTACCCATGCTGTGAAAATTGATCTGATTATCCTCCTTCCCACTACTGCACTTGAGTAGTCTAAAGTATTAATCCTCAGTGTACTTCTAACTTTGAATTTTTCTGTTTTATACTTCAAAACAATTTACTGGGGCCAGTGAGATGGCTCAGTGGGTGAAATGCTTGTCGTCAAGCCCAGTGACCTGAGATTTAATCTCCAGGACACATGATGGGAGAAGAGTACTGACTCCTTCAAGGTGTCCCCATATCTCCATTTCTAGGCCATGACACATATGCACATGTATGTGCATACACAAAAATAGAATTAAAAATAAATATGATTTAAATTTTTTTTTTTTTTTTTTTGGTTTTTCGAGACAGGGTTTCTCTGTGTAGCTTTGCGCCTTTCCTGGAACTCACTTGGTAGCCCAGGCTGGCCTCGAACTCACAGAGATCCACCTGGCTCTGCCTCCCAAGTGCTGGGATTAAAGGCGTGCGCCACCACCGCCCGGCTGATTTAAATATTTAACTTTAAAACTTATAAATAAGAATTTAGGGCCATGACATGTACCTTTAATCTCAACATTTGGGAGGCAGAGGCAAGTGGATATCTGTGAGTTCAAGGCCAGCCTGGTTCACATAGCAGATTCCAGGACAACCAGGTCTACATAGTGAGACCTACTTCAAAAAAGTTAGGGCCAGCAAGATGGCTTAACAGGTAAAAAGCACTTGCCACCCCATGATCTGCGTTTGATCTCTGGGCTCCTCATAAAGGTAAAGGGGAGAACCAGCTCCACACATACTACCTAAAATAACAAAATTTAAGAATTTAGGCTATATTCATCTTATAAATATGTATTTCACTCCTGCAAGTGCAAAACCTTAGGCATTCTTAAAATGTAATACCTTTATTTGGCTTTATAAAATACATAGATGTTGAAACTGTTGAATGGTTTTATAATTTTCTATTTGGATTTTTTCTTCAGCAAAGAAAGAATAATAAGAAAGTACGAGTAACAGTGAAGCCCCATCTGCTGTACAGGGTAAGTATCTGTAGGGAATTGAAAGTTACTGTTTTCCTTTGAAAACACGGAGGAAACAGGAATTGTCTCAAGCCTGCATGGTGGCATGCCTGTAATGCCAACACTCAGGAGACGGTTCTTCTAGAGGGAGGCTGAGGCTGTAGGAGAAGTTTGCACTCAGTGTGGACTGCATAAGACCATGCCTCCACAAACAAACACGGTTTCCGGTGTGAGGAGGAGGCTCTTTCCTTAGAATACATGCTCTCTTCTTTCCAGCCATTAGAGCAGCAACATGGGGTCGTCCCTGATCGGGATGCTGAGTTCCGTCTGTTTGATCGCGTTGTGAACGTCAGAGAGAACTTCTCAGTACCAGTTGGCCTCCGAGGCACCATCATTGGAATTAAAGGGGGTAAGGCTTCAGAACTTGGTGTCTTCCGTGCATTCAGATTGTGAAGTAGAACATAGTTTTGTGTATTGTGTGCCTCTAAGCAGAAAATAAATCAGAGAAAAGGCTAAATCCTTTATGTTTTGGGTGTTTTTACCTTTTGATTGTACTTTTCAAAGAAAATTCTCTTTTTCTGTTTCACATAATCATCTGAGAAGTGGGTGAATGGAGGGGAAATTGAGAAGAACTATGGATAACTTGGTAATTTATGTATATCACACTAAAATTAAATAAGGTCTTAGAGGATATACTTAATTTTTATGAAACTAAAAGGGAATTTTCATCACATCGTAAACTTTTGACAGATCTTATTCATAGTTTTACCTTAATTTGCATTATAATCTATAGGGTTCAAGTAAGCCTGATAATCTAGAAATCTTTCAAAATAAACACTATGTTGTTTACAGTGAGAAGACTTTAGATGATTGTACATATTAATGTGACTTTTAGGAATCCAACTAGATTATAGCAATTATGGGGGTCTGCACTTGTAGTCACAACACCTAGGAAGCTAAAGCAGTAGGGTTACCACAAGTCCAAGGCTAACCTTGGACACCTAGAAAATTCCAGGCCAGTCTAGGCTACAGAGTGAAACTGAAAAATTTTGTCTGAAAAAATAAGAAAATAGGGATAAAGAGATCGTCTGTAAGTGTTTGCTAATAAGAATAAGGACCCAAGTTCATCCCAAGAACTTACAAAAACTTAGGTGTCTTAGTTAGGGTTTCTATTGCTGTGATGAACACCATGGCCATCATGAGAGAGAAACATCTCCATGAGCAACATGGAAAGGAATGGGTTTATTTGCCTTACATATCCCAAGTTGTACTCCACTGAGGGAATCGAAGACAGGAACTCAAACCAGGTAGGAACCTGGAGGCAGAAGCCATGGAGGAGCTTACTGGCTTACTCCCAAGTGTCCATTGTATATGGGTTCATGTGGAGGTGAGGAGACAAGTTGCGGGGGTCAGTTCTTGCCTTCCATCATCTGGGGTTCCAGGGCTAGTGCCGCGGTCTTCAGGCTTGTCAGCAAGTGCCTATGACACCGAACATCCCTTACCTGCTCTTTTTAAACAAGCATAATAACTGAGTGATATTTTACAGAGGTGGAGATATATGCAGGGGAAAAGATACGGCCATACACCAACTAGATTGACTCAAATGGAAAGGGGGTTTGTGGTGCAGCTCAGTTGGTAGATTGCCTGCCTAGCATGTGGCAAAGTGCTGGGGTCAGGCTCTAGCATCACAGGCAAACACAGAGGCAGAAGCAGTGGGAACAGAAGTTCAAGGTCGTCCCTGGCTGCGTGGTGAGTTCAAAGACAGCCTGGGCTACATCAGGCTTACCTCAGAAGAGAAAGGAAGGATGGAAAGAAAGAAAATAAGGCAGTGTGCAGATGCCAGCAGTGCCATGGAATGACTAGAACTCTCCTACATTGTCAGTGAGAATGTGGATACAGCCACTTCGGAAGTAGTTTAATAGGTCTTTTTTTTTGTAATTGAAGACGGATATTTTTATTTTTTGACACAGTCTTTCATAGTCCAGGCTAACCTCAAACTCATGGTCTTTCTCCATTCACATCCCAAGTGTTGAAATTTGTTTGTGCACTACCAAGTCTGGCTTTGTTTGTGACATGGCCTTGCTATGTAGCCAAGACTATCCTGGAACATAGTATGTTGCACAGGCTAATCTCAAACTCAGCATCCTCCTGCCTCAGTCTCCCAAGTGCTAGCATTGTAGGTATTCTAATAAATTTTGTTTTCTTTTTCTTTATGTGTGTCAGGGTGTGTGTCTGGAGGGGGATGTGTGTATGCTCACTTGGGTGCCACAGTGTGTGTATGTGGAGATCAGAGGACAATTGGCAGGAAACATTCCCTCTTTCTACCATTTGAGTCCTGAGCATTGTACTCAGGTCATTTCACCAGCTATGTGAACAGGAGAAAAGAAAACTTGAATTTACACCAAGCCTTGTGTGATAACCAAAAATTAGAAAAATCCAAATGCTTGCCAGTAAGTGAATGAATAAACTGGATGCTATGTAATGAAATGC
>CABHPH010129670.1:0-26106 GCA_902168325.1 Peromyscus nudipes | reverse complement strand
GTGTGTGTGTGTGTGTGTGTGTGTGTGTGTGTGTGTGTGTGTGTGTATGTGTGTGGTGAGACAGGTTTCACTGTGTAGGTCAGACTGGCCTTGAATCTACAATAATCCTTCTGCCTCAGCTTCCCAAGTTCTGAGATCACAGGCTTAAGCCTCATGCCTGGTTTCTTCCTTTTTGTAATCTTTTCTAAAAATCAAATACACATCCACTTTGAGTTGAGAGTCTGAATCTTCTCAGGTAACTAGCAAGCACACACAGCCTTGGAAACCAGCTTGCTGAGTTACTGCTATGGCAACTGAGCTTAATATCTAAAGCAGAGATCCTTAAAGTGTATCCAGCGGTGTGTGCACCATGAGGCTCTGTGCAAAGCAGTTTCCCTGGACACAAGCCTAGAAGCCACAGTCCACCCAACACACTGCTGCACAAATGTGCCAAAGGCCCTGAGAAGGCCTGCCAGAAGAGACCTTCCAAACTTTGATAAATGGTGATCCCTCAGGTTATTTGACCATATAACAGCCCACTTCTTTCATTGATTGCAGAATTCATTGCAAATAATGAGCCAATCTGCCCACCACCTACCCACCCAGTCCTGGCCACATACATTCAAATGTGTTAAATGTATCAAGAGCATATAAAAACATTTGGAGATTTTTACATCAAGAGGTCAAATAACGATCTGCCTTTCTCGAGCGCGGACTCTTGCTGCATGGGTTTCCTCCTCCTGTGGGGACTGGCTGAGCCCACTCTGGCATCACCGGGCTTCCCTCCAACCCTAAACTTAACCAGTCCTGCTTATTTCCATGGGCTGCAGAACCTTTGTGAAGGCATTCCACACTGGGTTCCTGCTTCCATCTTGTCTCATGTTGGAGGCAAGCAGGAGAACATTGCCAGGCCAGGTTGCCCCCCTCACTTGGATGAGCATAGTCAAGTCGAGCAGCAGGAGATGCCCCGGGGTTCCTTCTAGGGTGCTTCCTGAACACATGCTAGCCCTAAGCAAGTCTTTGCAGATCTACCCTTGTCCCCAGACAGATTCACACAAGCCTTGTTTACAGAGGAGGGCTCAGAAAAGACCAAAGCGACCTACCTAGGCCCCGCCCCCACAGAAGTCCTTGCCTTTGGACTCTGACCTGCCCGCAGAAAGCAGCTACAAACCCTCCCCTGGAATCCCATTGTTGCCTTGGCTGAATTGGCTCTCTGCCCGGGCCCCCAAGCATGAAGCCCCACAAGCAACATTCTTTCATTTTTCTTTTAAAAATCAAAAGCTAAGAAGACAGTTGCGGTGGAACAGCCATAACACAGTCCAGTCCAGGATGGTATCAATTTGGTTCAGGCTGCCGGTCTGGATGCTTGGTCCCGTCTAAACTCCTGCCGCCAGGTCTGTTTAGTCATGCTGTGGGCCACCTCAAACCCTTCCTGGAAGAAACCTGGACTTCTGTGGAATAAGGATCACCTGAGCAAGGGTCCTTTACGCTGTTTGACAGGTCCATGCTTTTCCTTTCTCTGGGTCTAGAATATGCTTTGCAGACCAACAGGACTTTTTACATGTTCTGAGAACGACTTAAAGCCTTACTTCCTGAGCTCGGAGGGTCACTTAAGTCACTTAGGGACACTCCTGAAACACTCAGCTCTCAGGTCCTTGGACGATTTCAATAGGCAGGGCGGATGAGTGTTAGAGTCAGGTAAGTTTGGGAAGTGAAGTAGAGGGCTGTACCCCGTGTCCAGAAAGGCTCCTTTTGGCGAGGCAAGGGTTAAGTCAGACGGCCACGGCCACTGCCTAGGGAGGCCGGACCTCGGGCAGCCGCCGCCGCTGTCCCAAGCGTTCAGCTTTGGGCCCTCTCCAAGCCGGCTGCATTCCAGAAGCAGCTCTGCTCGCAGGTTCCGCTGCGATTTTGGAAAACTCTTGAGTCAGGCCCACTTAGTCCAAGTCTGTGACAGAGGCGGGTGAGAATGAATGGCCCAGCCCCCTCCGGGCGGTTAAGCCGCAGAGGCGTCGCGGGCGCTGGCCTGGCTGGCGGTGTCGGGGACCCGCCGGCTACTGCCGTGCTCCTCGGCGCCCCCCGCCCCGGCCCGATACAGCAGTGGACTTGACGGACCTGCCCCCCAGCCCACCGACCGCCCGGATCCCCACGCTGCGTTACTCCGCGCGTATCCCTGCCTCCCTCCGAGTGTCCCGGAGTTATGGGAGGCCCCGACTAGAGTTAAGAGTCTGGAAACCGCGGCAAAGCTGGGCAGGTGCGGGCGGCCAGAGACACTGGGGACCCCGGCAGGGGTTATGCCCGCGGCTGCAGCGCGGCGCACGTGCGCTCCCGGAGTTACCTTTGGGCGCTCGCAGGTGTCCTCTCCAGTCCTTGCAGCAGCACAGCCCCATGGCACCACCGCTTCCCCGCCGCTCGCCTCCGCTCCCCGCCCCGGCAGGCACCCCGGGAGCTGGCGTGCACTAGCGGGCAGGGCGTGGGGAGCGCACGAGACCTCGGCTCTCTCCCTGGTCCTCACGAACGCGCAGATCACGCCGCGCGCCGCTTTTATGCGCTGCCCAGGCGGCGCCCTCCCCACGGCCCGTTACTCTCCCTGGGCACGGAGCAGCGCGCAGCCAGCGGCCGCCAGGGGGCGCTGCGCCAATCACCGCACTCTCCCTCGTCTGCCTCCGAGCCCACCGAGGGCCGTGCGACCTCCGAAGCCAGACCGCCGCCGAGCCCAAGAGGAAGCAAAGGTATCCTCCCGGACAAGGGCGGCTCCTCCTCCTCCGCCAGCATCCTTTTAACAGTCACCTCAACTTTCCGCAAGACTGGAAGGGGGCGTGGTCCAAAGCCACTTGGCTCTCTTTTTCTCAATTCACCTGAACTTTGGGGGCAGCAGCCGGGAAAAGTTTGCGCAGACTCCCCACAAATCTGACTGAGCCACCTATAAACCCTGTGACTGGGTAGACCGCTTATCCCTCTGGGACTGTTTCGCTGTCTGAAAGATCACTTGGCTCAACGTAATTGCTAGCCCCCACACCACCTACACTCACCTGATAGCGAGGGAATAATGGAAACTGCTTCATTGGGTTGAATATCAATAGATCACACAGTCAGGACATTGCTAAGTGGGTTAGCCGCCGTGGCCCATCAGCATCAAGGATTTGGGCAGAAGGGTGTTTTTACCACGGGGATGGGGGAGGGGGGGAGTAATCACTTACTAGAAGGTGGCATGGGTCTCGCTTATCAAAATTAAAAGTGCTGGGCTGATGAGATGGCTTGGCTGGTTATGGTGCTTGTCCACCAAGCCCGAAGACCTGCGTTCAATCTCAGGGATTCACATTGCAGAGAACCAATTTATGAAAGTTGCCCTCTGACATCCACGTGTGTGGGGGGGGGGGGGGAGGGGAGCACACGCAGGGGGCGGGGAAAGAATAAACGTAAATTTTTCTCTCTCTTAAGAACGCCAATACCTGCCGGGTAGGGTAGCTCAAACCTTTAATCCCAGCATTTGGAAGACAGAGGCAGGCGAATATCTGTGAGTTCGAGGCTAGCCTGGTCTACAGAGGGAGTTGCAGGACTACACAGAGAAACCCTGTCTCAAAAAACCACGGGATCCAGCAACTCCATTCCCCAGTACGTGCTCCACAAGAATTCTTGTCCACGTGGCTAGGAAAACTATATAGGGACTATTCATTGCCGCCCTGCGGGCAACTGCTGAACACTGGAGCCAGCAAAATGTTTCTCAGTAAAAGAATTTTCTAATACATGGTGATGAAGTGGAGTGTGGTAGTTAGGATGGATCTGCTGGGATGTAGGGACTTGATAGCCGTCCTGTGAAACAATCTCAGGCTCTGTACTAGGCACTTGGGAAGAAGAAAACCAGGAATGCTTCCTTTGGGGGAAAAGGTAAAAAAAGAGGGCAAAGTGTATGGATGTCAAGAGTTTTCTTACAGTGGCCTTGTTTCCTACCAGGAAGGAATAATCCCGTGCTGTGGAACACTGAAGAGAGGGAAACCATATTCTCTCGTGTATTTGTTTGGCACAGGTCGGGATTCATTGCTTTCTTTTGCATGGTGCTGGGGATGGAACCCAGAGCTCAAAAGCCCATCCCCCACCCCGCCTTCCCCATCCCCCACCCTGCCGAGAGTTCTCAGTAGTTTCCTCTTCCAATCCCTAGCATCTGCCCCTGCCTGGCTCTGATGCAGGGCTGTGGCCTTAGGCTAGACTGGGACCTCTCCTTTCATCTCCAAGCACAGAGGTGGTCTGGGAAGGCTGTGTGGTAGAGTGGGCTGGGAAAGCAGAGCTGCCCACTGTGAGCTGAAGAGGTAAGGGGACAGGGGAGGATTACTGACTGAGGCAAGCCAGGAAAAGGTTTTCCCAAGTCTTCATTCAAAAGGGAGATTAACAACAGCAGGCAGATCTCCCGGCCCCCCTCTCCCTAAGACTCCCTAGAAAGTCCGGGGTGAGGCTTTGGGAGAGACAGGGTGTCCAGCAGCAGATCCAGAAAGAATGTTTTCACTCAGGACATGGAGGAAAGCTTACAAAGAGAGTAACAGAGAACAGCCAGCCAGCCCTGACTTCTGGTTGCTGCCAAGTCACTTTAGACAGTGTTAGCACCAGGCAAGATCACTTCGTCACAGACGGCTTAATGAGGCCCTAGGAATTCCAGGCTGGAGCTCCCTGTATTCAGGGAGAGCATCAGCGCGGCGGTGAGGGTGGGGGTTGGGGGGAGTTGTCCAATGGCCAAGTCCTACATTTGGTTAGCAAGATTTAAAAGAAAACATCATAGTGGCCATTGTAGGTTGCTTGTTTATCCTAAGAGGAAGTAGCAAAGTCGCATCTTTCAAATGAGCCTATTACTGAGGGTCAACGTCCCCGTTGAACCGTTCAAATATATTTTGGGATACTGGACTTTTCAAAGTGTTTTTAAATACTAGTTCCTAGGCAGTTGAGCAGACAAATGGAAGGCAGGAGCGTCTACCATTTCTGCCTTTGGTTTCACATCCCTGATTCCTGGGTATATATTGTGGTTTTTATAATTTTCCTGTTGTGTGTCTTCCTCAAGGGGAAAGGAAAACAGCATTCACTATGTACCTCCCACCATGTGCCATGCAATTCACAGATGTTTTTATCTGTTAGCCGCAGAACAACCCCACTAGGAACCTGCTATAATAGTCAGTTTACAGAAGAAAAAACACAAAGTTTGGGGAGATGAGGAGAGTTGCCTATAGCCAGCAAATTGAGAAAGGAGTGACCAGACAAGTGAGTGCATGGATGGATGTGTGGATAGGTGGGTGGAGGGAGATGAATGGATGAATAGGCAGATGGACGTATGGATAGGTGGGTGGGTAGATGGGCAGATTAACTGATGGATAGGCAGATGGACATGGATAGGTGGATTAATAGAGAGATGACTAGATGGCTTTATGGATAGATGAGTAGATAAGTGAGTAGATGGTTGGATGGATATATGTGGATAGGTGAACTGATGGATGGATGGGAAGCTGGATGAATGAATGGACAGATAAACAGGTGGATGAATGACTATGTGGATGTGAATGGAAATGAACAGATAGATGTGAGTTGGTCAATGGTTAGTTACAAGAGATGGATGGATGGATGGATGGATGGATGGATGGATGGATGGATGGATGGTATTTCCCAAGTTTGGCCCAGGGTCTTGGGCTACAACTGAAAAAAAAATCACATACCAAGCGTGGAATTGGTTAAAAAATATAGTTTCCTGAACATAGCTCTGTGTCCCAAATTGATCATGATCTCAAACTCTCTGGAAATGAGCAAGCATCAGGACCATTCAAGCCTGTAATGCTCCAGCTCAACCCAAGCTGCTCCACTCCAGGTGGGGGTGAGGGCGGGGTGAGCCCCTGTACACACCACAGGGCACAGGCAGCTCCATTAGGACTGTGGACTCCGGGAAAAGGCAGGAAGACAGCAGAGGAAGGCTGCCGCGTCCTGTGAGCAGGAGGTGCCCTATCTGCCCAGCGCCCCCTCACTGCCGCGGTCTACTTTCCGGAAGAACCCAGACTGCAGTAGTGAGCATGCACAGCTGTTTCTATGATGGCTGCAGCTGCCGGGTTTTCAGTCTCGAGACCCTGGTTCAAGACATAAATCAGGCCACACCCTGCTTAAAGCAGAGTGGTCCTGGTGGCCAGTTCTGGGAAGCCATCCCCTGTGAGGCGAAGAACTGTGCGGAAACCATCACAATGCAAGGAGCCCAGCCTAGCTTTGGACAGGCCCCGTGGAGAAGTGAGTCAGAACAACCCACATGCCTGAGAGCGAGGCCACCTGGATGTGTCACCTCCAGTGATGCTGGAGAGAGCAGAAGTGCTGTCCTGTGACACATGCTCACACTGCAGAACAGTGAGGCCGCAGAGACACCACCGAGCTGGCGCAGTCTGTCGCACAGTAGCACCTAATGGAAACGAGGCTATAAACATCATGTTCAAGACTGAGCCACTGCCTTGCCCTGACCGTGTGCCAGCATGAAGTCATAGGTGCTTATGTTCATAGAATTCAGTTCATCATTATTTCTGCTTTAAAGAGCAGGGAAAGGGGACCAGGAAGGGGAAATTATTTGTACAGGATCAGATAGCTATTCAGAGGCTGGGTTCCCATCAGGAGCTAGCCCATTTGGTGTTCTGAAGGACTTTATGAGCCACATTTTGCAGGGTGAGGGACAGTGCCGGGTGGTGAATTTGGTGCTCTGGGGCTATGGCATGCAGTCTGTGGTGGCGCCTTTAGACACGGCGATTTCCCAGGAGAGCTGGAGTCAGTCTGACGGGCAGACCACATAAACTCATTGCTTTTGAGTCACGCCTGTGTCCTGTCAGCCTTGGTAGTTTCTAGAAGATGGGCCTGAGGGCGACCCCTCAGACAGCTTATTATAAATCACACCTCTGGGGGCACTGACACCTGATAGCAAGACTCTTCTGATTAGCTTTGCCTGCAGCCCTGGGATGGTGACCGGTCATCACACTGGTTCTACAGTGAGGATACAAACAAACGGCCAGGTAAGGTGGGCTCAAGATCTGACGCCACAACCTACCACCCCACTTCCTCGTGCCTTATGGCAAAGGCCACCCTGGCCCCACCTCCTAACCCCCCCCCCCATGGTTTTCCCTCTGCGGTAGGAGTGTGACTTCCCCTCAATGGTACACACAGTACACGTACACACTGCATGCATATACACACCACAGACAGATTCTGAAGCTGGCAAGGCTGGCTAAGTGCTCGGTTGAAGGTTTTGACCTGAACCTGTCTCCCCAGAGCGCCCCTATCAACAGCATGCAATTATCATTCACCCAACCCACTGTTCAGGTTCAACCTTGTTTTCACCTACGCATGACTATGGGGAAGGTAGGTCACCCTTACGGTCTGAAGCAAGACTCATTCAGATTTATGCTAAAAACAAACAAAGCAAAAAAGCTGTGGAGTCTATCAAGACTCGTATACGCTTTCCTTTCTCTTCATAAGATTTAATGCCGATGTTTCCTCTTCCAGCTTTTGGAAGCTACAGGGATACTAAAAGTTGGCCTTTGGCAAGCAAGAAGACCCTAAAGAAGTCTTTGTGTTTATGTTATGGTTCCTGCGTTTGCATTTTAACTTTTAGCTTCCTTTCCGCAGGTTCTAAATTTTTCTGTTATTGCTATGATTTCACTACCTTGTTATGAATATTTTCAGTAGAAGTGGCTGCAAAGCCCTTGAAGATACAGGAACACAGTGCCTATGTAGTGCACTGTTAGTCTCCTTTAAACCAGTTATTTTTCTCTTCAGGCGAGGGCATCGGTCACAACGACACAGATCAGAGCACCTAGAAGGAGGGAATTGTGGGAAATACGGGACCTTCCGTGGTGCCCTCTCCCTCTTTCTCTCTGGAAAATGGTGATGAAACGGAAACCAGCCAGCACATCAAGTGTGGCAAGACCAAGATAAAGAGGTGGGCTGTGGGCATTCAGCACTGTGGTTCCTGCGTGAAAAGAGTGGTTGTCAGGACCTAGATCTACAACACTGTTCCAGCCGTCACAGCCAAGCCCACCGAAGGACCGAAGGAGCAGGAAGACCTGTGGAAACACTGCTGTTGGAAACACCCCTAGACTGCAGGAAACGGGGTATTCTATGCAACAATGAAAACATTAATTTTTAAGGTTGTGTACGCTTTCCCACACCTGAAATCTCAGCACTCTGGAGACAGGAGAATCAGAAGTTCAAGGTCATCCTCAGCAAAACAAGTTCAAGACCAGCCTGGGATAAGGATACAAGAGATCCTGTCCCAGAGAAACAACAGAAAATTCTATAACTAATACACAAAAAATAAGAAGTATACAAACGGGGTTCTATATACCCCAATGTATACACTATGTAAGGTTTAAATCAAACTAAACTTTATTTTTTTTCTCGCATTAAGCTTACTTTTGAGACAGTGTCTCACAATGTAGCTCAAGCTTGTCTTGAATTTTTTATGTAGCCTAGGATGGCTTCTAGTTGAAGATTCTCCTGCCTCAGCACCCCCAAATACTAGGATTCCAGTCATGCACACCCAACTCAAGTTAAATGTATCCCCCAAACCTTATCAGTTCTTTATGGTTAAAAACTTTCAAAATCCTAGCTTTTAAAATGAGCAAATTATGGTTATGGGTGAGCATACTACTGAGCAATAACACCCCAGAAAATTTTTCTCCCTCTTACTTTTTCTTTCTCCCTCCCTTCTGAACCCAGAAGGATTCACTTGCTAGGCACATGCTCTACCACTGAGCTACACTCCAGCCCACATCACAACATCTTATCCTGACAGTAACTTAGTACCCAAATGTACTAGGACAAAGGAGTCAGTGGGCTTTCTCTAAGGAAAAGACAGCAGGTGGAGTCTCCCAATGCAGCATGAAGTCAGCAGGGACAAGGTACACATGAGAGGGTATGCCCATGTTCCAATAAAACTACAAAGACAGGTGGCAAGCTGGGTCTGGCATGCAGACTAGTGCTTCCCAGTGCTTTAAAAGAATTGCAGATTTGGGAAATTGTTTCCTCTTAAACCGGGAAGTACTTGGCTTGGCAAAAAAAAATTCCCATCTCCAAGATGATGGGAATTCTAGCCAAGATGTTCAACTATTGCTGGCCACTATCCGGAGAGAAGCAGCTGTGAAAACTGTCTAGGTGGGTCGGCTCTGGAGAGAGGCAGGCATGTCCGAGTAGGGCCGACCCTGAGAGCAGGCTGTGAGCTCTGCCAGCGGAGGATCATTCTTGGCACATCTGTAGTGCCCGCTCTGGGAGAAGGGACCTGGGGGCAGGGTGCTGGAGGAGCTGGGCCAGCTCAGTTCACCAGCCCCGACCAAGGGCTTTCAGCTGCAACGGGCAGGCGCTGGTTATGGAAGGAATGTCTGCAGCTCCAAATCCCCACAGAGAAAGACAAGGGGGAACCGTTGCAGAGAAATTCCTGGGCTACATTTTTTTCCTGTTCCTGTGGCCCGAAGCCACTGCAGTTGGCCAGACTGCCAAGGGAAGGACGTTACAAAGCTCGCTGTCCCTTTTCTAAGTCCCACCTGCACCCCCTTCTGCCCCCACCTGCTGTTCCTGTGTTTCTCTTTCCTTCCTTCCTTACTCCCTGGACCAATGCAGTTTGGGGAAAGGCAGGCCGCTGCAGCCACTATCACAGCATCTGCTGAGAGGGTGTTCGCTTCCAGCCCAGGATGGGTTTAGCCTCTCCGCTCCAGATAGTCAGCATCTCTCTGTGGGTCTGGCTGCATCCGGCCTTTCAGTGTACTAGGTGGTGGGAGGTGGTCTGGGCAGTAGTCACATCGTGGCCTGTGTGCTTCAGTCATCAAGGTGACACAAAATGAGCACCTCCTGCCCACCAACCACTATTCTGGGATTTCCGCATATGTGAACTCACTAATCTCCATAAGGACCCTATTATGATCCTGATTTACACATGGGGAAGTCAGGCACAAAATGGTCACCTTTCCTACCTGCGATCCTCAACTCAGCCTCCTGTTGACTGAGGCCACCCTAGCAGCATGTGTCTGCCTTGAGAGGGAAGACTATTCTGCAGTAGACAGGACATGTGTACCTTTCCAGGCTCCAGCGGCCCTCCCAGGACAGACACCGGAGATCCTTCACTGTAAACTAGTCCTGCCTAGGGTCAGGCCCACTTACCAGGGTCCCAGTATTGCAAAGTGGGGTGTCACTAGTATGCTTTGCTGCTGACACTACAGGAGGGGTCTTGGTAACCACAACCAGATTGGTGCCTACCTACCACAGGTCACTGATGGGGAAACCCTGAGACCAGTTTACACCATGCCGTCAACAGGGCAGGGCACTGGGCATATTTTCAAGGTGGCTGGTATGCACTGCTGTGCCAAGCACCCTGCCCCCAGCCTCACTGGCTTCATCCCACAAAGACCATTTCCTGCTCAGGTCATCATCTCTTATGAGTCACTACAGGAGAGGAGGAACAGTACTGTTCCACAGTCCCTCAGAATTCAGGCTCCTTCTGGGACCTTCCTTTTCTGGATGCCTCTACCTTTGCTCAGAGAGGCCCCCAGGAAATTTTAGGGACCAGTGCTGTCAGTGATGAGGTAGTTCAGGTGAACACTGGTGCAAAGGGAAGTGGGCCGCCTGATGCCCAAGCACATGGTTTGAAACCGCTTTGCCCTGACCAAAGCTGATACCAAAACTGAAATCCAGTTGTCCCTTTATCTTGAGAATGAATGGGACAGAAGGTCCTGAGGGCAGACTAAAGAGGCCGACACATGTGCAGCCAGGAGTACCCTTTGCTTTTTTAGCAGAACCGTGGCCATAGTTAAGGAGTGAGGAGGGAGGGCAGGGTTGTGAAAGATGGCCCTCGGCGCACTCTGCTCTCTGCTGCCACCTCGTGGTGGAAGAGGAAAAAACCCGGGGGCAATGTTCCAGGGCGTGTGTCTCAGCCAATTTGTCTGATGCCCAGCAGGCGGCCTGGCAGAAGCTGCCCCCTGCTGTGTGATCGGAGAACAGATCCACCACCGGGTAAAGGCTCTGTCCCCTGGGGTTTTTCTGTGGAATTAGTGATTCTCAAGTGTGTGCCCTGCTTTCTGGGAATACCTTAACATTCTACTCACTTTGGAAGACGTTGGTGTTGGGCTTGGTGGGCACGAAGTAAGGTCTTCCCCGAGCCAGCCTTGGTCCTGATAGTGATGTGGAGATGGGCTGATGTGAACAACAGAACACCAGCTTCCCCAGAGGGACGGGGTTTCCAGAACTCTCCAGCCCGCGACCTCCCTGAGAGGGTGAGGCTTCTCAGTGCTCAGTGTCCATCTCCCAAACTATTGTCCCCCCCACCCCCCAGTTAATCAGCATCAGATGGGTTCACTCAGCCTATCCATCCCATAACCCTCCTGAGTACCAAACCCAAGAAGTATTCTTTAGACTCCAGACTGTGGGCCTGCAAGGAGGCATGAGATCAGATCAGTTCTCCGGAACTTTAAACAAAAATGAAATTGGGAGTGAGGTTTGGTTGGTGGTAGAGTTCTTGCCTAGCAAAAGCTAGACCTTCAGTTTAATTCCTGCGCGCGCGCGCGCGCGCGCGCACACACACACACACACACACACACACACACACACACACACACACACAGAGAGAGAGAGAGAGAGAGAGAGAGAGAGAGAGAGAGAGAGAGAGTTTGGAGGGCACTGAACCTAAGCACAGAACTATTTTGCCAGTTTGACAATGTATCTCGTGTCTTGGGATACAGTAATGTTTATTTCTTATCAAAACACCATAAAAATACTGTGTTGGTGTGTCTCATTGCGTCCAGAAGAAAATTCTATGTAAATCAGTTCTTAATTTTTTTTTCCTCCTCCACAACTCTCCTAGCTTATCACTCCTTTTTCTGCCTGCAAAAGAAATCCCCCAATCGTCACCAACCACTCAAAAATAAAAAAGTAAACCCACCACCCACGGCCACAAAAGGCCCTCTATACAGGAATCCGAGGACACTGGCTGTTGACTGGTCTTTCATTTGCATATCCAAGAGGGCCATTTAAGAGGCCCTTCACAGGACAAAGATCAGCTTCTCCGGGCTCAAGGAAGAAAGGTTCCCTCTGCTCTCCACATTCCTGCAATGCAGACCCTTTCTGCTTCATGGATACATTTAGGGGTCTGCTCCTTGCTTCTCCCACATTCTTCCTGCTATAATTATTGTGGAGAATGACTCTGCACCAGACACGGGAACTCTCAAACCAGAGGCCCTGCTGGTGCCCCTGACTATTCACTGTTTGCAGATGCTGGGGGTGGGGGTGGGGCGGGGGCCGACACAGGACACGGGGAGGACACAACAACCCCATCTCCTTGTCCACTGGCTGACTGCAGATCTGCCTCCTCTGACCCCACAAGCTCTAGTTTGGCCACAGGAATTTTGTGAAAGGCCCGATTTCCCAGCATGCTGAGATGCTCCATCCTTCCTCCACAGGGGCCATGAGGGGACTGTCATTTGAATGTGTTGTCCAAAGTTTCATTTGCTGGAAATGGAGTCCCCAAATTTATGTGTGTGTGTCTGGAGGCAGAGCTTCGGGAGATCATTAAGCCTAGATGGAGCTGTGAGGGTGGGACCCCAGGATGGCATTAGTGACTTTTTAAGAAAAAGAAGAAGACCCAGGAAGATGGCTCGTTCAATCAAGTACTTACTGTGCAAAGCTAGGACCTGAGTTTGATCCTCAGAACCCACATAAAAGCTAGGCACAGTTGTAACACCAGTACTAGGGAGGCTGAAATGAGGATTCGGGGCTTGCTGGCCAGCCAATCTATCAGAGATTCTGGTACAGTGAGAAACCCCATGTCAAAAAATAAGGTGGAGAGCAAATAAGGAAGACATCTAATGTCAACCTCCATACACACATGCCACACACATGCACACCTGTACTCCAACATAAAATACAAGAATAACACAGGCTAGAGATGGCATACTCCTTCTGTCTCACCATGAGATGCCTTTACCATGTAACACCTAAGTACATCAGAGGATAGAAGATAAATCCAACCAACATTCAAGGGCCTTCTACTTCCGCGAAATTCTTAGGAGTCCAGTGGTGTGGGGCATACAGAGATATTCCTCTTAAGGTGAAGGATCAGTTACTGTACCTGGCCCCCCCCACCACTGCTGTTGATATCGCTCTGCATGCTGTGAATGTGTGTTGCTCTGATTGGTTAATAAATAAAGTGCTGATTGGCCAGGAGCCAGGCAGGAAGTATAGGCGGGATAAGCAGAGAAGAGAATGCTGGGAAGAGGAAGGCTGAGTCAGGAGTTGCCAGCCAGACACAGAGGAAGCAAGATGTGAAGGCAGAACTGAGAAAAGGTACCAAGCCACGCTGCTAAACATAAATAAGAATTATGGGTTATTTTAAGTGTAAGAGCTAGTCAATAGTTAGCCTTTGCTAATGGCTAAGCAGTTTTAATTAATATAAGCCTCTGTATGTTTACTTGGGTCCAAGCAGCCACAGGGCCATGGGAGCCAGGCAGGACCAGGAAAACTTCAGCTATACACCACCAAGAAAGAAGCACAATGTTTACTGGGCTTATTTGGATTCTAGAGAAGGCATTTTCCTCACTTGGATATATTACGCTGGCCCATATACCAAGCGACTAGCTTTGAGTGGGGCCTGGAACAGGAGAAGGCTCTTCAACAGGTCCAGGCTGCTGTGCAGGCTGCTCTACCACTTGGACCATATGATCCAGCAGACCGTGTGGTACTTGAGGTGTCAGTGGCAGATAGGGGTGCTGTTTGGAGCCTTTGGCAGGCCCTAGAGGTGAGTCACAGAAGAGACCTTTGGGATTTTGGAACAAGGCTCCACCATCATCTACAGACAACTATTCTCCCTTTGAGAGAAGCTCTTGACCTGCTATTGGGCCTTAGTGGAAACTGAACATTTGACAATAGGCCGCCAAGTTACCATGTGACCTGAGCTGCCCATCATGAGCTGGGTGTTATCTGACCCACAAAGTCATAAAGTAGGACGTGCACAGCAGCAATCCTTTATCAAATGGAAGGGATACACACACACACACACACACACACACACACACACACATATGGTTTTATATACATCTTTGTTTTGTGCTGGCATAGACCACACTTCCTTCACATACCACCCTCCAGGTCTGGCACACTGTCACCGCTGAGGGGTTTGTCCACACTCTTTGTTATCTCAAGATTGTGGTGTCCATTGCTAGCCAGGGTATCTGTTGGCCCCCTGCTGAATGGTCTCACCTGGGAGGGGGGGTCTCACCTGGGCTGGAGCCTGACTCTGTGCTAGTCATGGGACTTTGAAACAGTGACCACTCTGTGCCTCAGTTTCCACATCTACAGAGCACAGGTGTGCCGTCCACTCACTGCGGTGTCAGGGTACATAGGAATTGTGCATGCTTGTGAGGTCCTGTGTGACTGTGTAACACAACATGTGATGTTCAGATCCGGGAAACTGCAGACCATCATTTCAGACAACTGCCACTTCTTTGGGTTGGGGAAACTCAAAACCTGTCCACTAGCTATTTTGCAAATTTTAATTAATCATTGTCAACCATAGTTTCCCCTCCCGTGCTATGAACATCAGAAACTATTCCTCCTATTGAATTGCACCTTACCCTCTAACTCCCTTCTCCAGCCCCTCCCAGCCTCTGCTAGCCAGTGTTCTATTGGCCTTTTCTTTGAGATCACCTTTTTAGCTCCCACAAGTGAGGAGTCCTTATGTCACTTCACATGATGGTCTCCAGCCTTACCCAGTCGCCACGATGACAGGATTTCATTCTTTCACTGAAAGTGCTTTCTGATTGGTCAAGAGAACTCACTGCTATTTAATCATCTGATAAAGACCAGGGCCGCCGGGCAGTGGTGGCACACGCCTTTAATCCCAGCACTCGGGAGGCAGAGCCAGGCAGATCTCTGTGAGTTCGAGGCCAGCCTGGGTTACCAAGTGAGCTCCAGGAAAGGCGCAAAAAGCTACACAGAGAAACCCTGTCTCGAAAAACCAAAAAAAAAAAAAAAAAAAAAAAAAAAAGACCAGGGCCTCCACGTACAAGGATGTGTGAGAGGCAAAGTTATGTCTTAAGTTTTAATTACTGTGCTGATCTCGATCCGTGAAACAAAAATGCCTCTAACCTGTAAGCCCCTTGCCCAAGGACAGACACTTGCGGAAATGCTGGAGGCTGTTGTTTATGTAAGATAACAGCCACTCCCCTAAACAAGTTTGTTTGACCCAACTGCATCGGATGTGCTTGATTGGATGTAAATGGGAGGCACACAGTCAGGAAGTACTTCAAGATATATGCTTGCCCCTGATTGAACCAGTTGGGAAATACAGTGGCCTTACAGGTTTGCCTTTTTAAGCCTCTGCAAAATGTGACTCGTTGCCTTTTTCTGGGAACCCCAGAATGGACCTGGCCAGAGTCCATCACCCTGGCCAGTATTTAATTAAAACTTGCTTCAGGGGCTGGAGAAATGGCTCAGAGGTTAAGAGCACTGGCTGCTCTTCCTGAGGACCTGAGTTCAATCTCCAGTAACCACATGGTGGCTCACAACCATCTGTAATGAGATCTGGTGCCCTCTTCTGGCGAGTGTACACATAATAAACAAACAAACAAACAAACAAACAAATAAAAATATATTTAAAAAATTATGTAAAAAAAACTTGGTTCAAATTTGGCTCAAAAATTGTGGAACTGGTCTTTTTTTCATGATTTTCAGGTTTAACAGATGAGGGTGAAAGCCACTTTCCATGGTACCTTCGTGGAGGCCCACAAAGGTTTCCTAGTGAGATCTGAGCTTGCTTTACCCAGCAGGGTTGCATTAGGGGATTGCTTGACCACGTGTGTGGTTACCAGGTGTGTGGAAGGGTTTGCACTTGGCTGTGCTAAGGGGAGGTCTTTTGCTCCGCCCCTTGGCAGTCCTATAAAAAGCCCTTTAGTAGTGACAGAAGGGGCTGGTGGATAATGATCCAGGCCCTTCTGAGGCTATCCTGTGTTTCTGTTTCTCTCCAGTCTATCCTTCTATCTAAATCTCTTATCCCTCACTCCTCAAGAGTACTCTGGGGAAAATGTGGGAGTTGGGCTCCCACACACGCTCCCCTGTAAAAGCAGGTTCTAGCTGAAGGTCTTCCAAGCACTCCAGTGGGATTTGGTGGGAGTTGAGACCCTTGGGGATCATCTCTTCAGCTCATGCTGAGCCATGCTCTCAATGGGAGAACCAGAGCTGAAATGGTCTAAGTTCTCCCAGTTAGGGATCAGTCAGTGACTAGAGAGCTAGGATGTGACCAGGTCTGTCTGACTCCAAAGCCCAGGCCCTCAGCACACATTGCCCTTGCACTTCCGGCCTTCTCATTGTGAGGGTCTTGTTGACCATCTAGTCTTTACCAGGAAGCACCCTGAGCTCCTCTTCATCAGACTGGAGCTCCCCAGCAAAGCTTCTCTAAACCTGTAGATACCAGTACCTTAGTGTGGCTGGTCCAAGGAAGCAACCAAATTATTATTTAATTTGTTTACATTTCTGTAAAAAAAAATCTGACATCCAGTTCAGTTATTAAAAATCTTTAAGTAGGGGCTGGAGAGATGGCTCAGCAGTTAAGAGCACTGACCGTTTTTTATCCAGAGGTCCTGAATTCAATTCCCAGCAACCACATGGTGGCTCACAACCATCTACAATGAGATCTGGTGCCCTCTTGTGGCCTGCAGGGACACATGCAGGCAGAACATTGTATATGAAATTAATAAATATTAAAAAAAATCTTTAAGTATGTCTAGAGTAACTTAGGCACGTGTGTACTTCTTGAACGACATTTTTATGCAATCCGGATCTGGAGCGAGTACTTCCAATGAAAATTAGTGTTTAAATTGATGATAGAGTGCTTAGCCCTAGAGGAGCCACCTATCTCCCTTCCTCCAAGGCTCAGAGAACAAGAGGGAAGAGGGGAAAGAAAGAACGAAAGAGTCAGAGGATGGGAAGATGTGCATCTTCTGATATTGGCATGACTCATTCATGAACGCACAGCAGCTATGGTCTCCTGCACAAGACTGGACCTGACAACATTTCATCATCACTGGGGTCCCAACCCCTCCCCAGGGGTCCATTCAGTTAGTGCTTGCTGGGGGAGGGGTGTCATTTTCATGAGTGGGTGGTGTAGCCTCTCGTAAGTCGTCCAGGCTTCAGCCAACAACTCCCCTCCCCCACCAGTCACCACCCATGCTCACACAAGCAACCCTAATTAAACTCAGTGGGTTACATGCAGAAAGCAGATAAGAAAGGACTTGTGTGCAAAAACAAGGGTTTCAGAGGGAGAAGAGGGGGCTGGTGGGAGAGGAGAATGGAGAATGAAAACCATTAAAATTAATTATAACAGTATAGGAAACTTTTGAAGAACGAAAATTTATAAAAAGGAAAGAAAAACAGAAATGTTAGTGTCTAAATTGAAAAGTGCCCAAAGTGGAAAAGCACATTAAATTTAGAAAGAAAATTAAAATATTTCAGTGGGGTCTAGAGGTGTGATAGAGGACAAGCCAGCATGCCCTGGGCTCTGGGTTCAAGCCCCAGTCTCTGAGGCCCTCCCCACCATTTTACCAAGGTTGAAGTAGTAATGCGTGGGATCTGGTGGAATGAATAAAATGTTGTTAAAATACTTTTATCTAGTATCATTCGGTTTCTCCTTTTGTCCGGGATGGCTACTAGCAAGTGAGTTAGTGACAACCACCACTTGCTGTTGAGTGTTGGTCTAGATAAGTGTTTCTCAATCCATGGGTCGTGACCCCTGGGGTTAAACAGCCCTTTCACAGGGGTTACCTAAGACCACAGGAAAACACAGATATTTATGTGGTGATATTTTATTTGTGCTAAAACGTGATATTTCGTTTGTATGTTAATAAATAAAGTTTGCCTGGAGATCAGAGGTCATAGCCAGCCATAAACAGAAGTCAGGCGGTGGTAGCACATGCCCTGAATCCGATCACATGGCAGGCAGAGTCTCTGTGTGTTCAAGGACACAGCCAAGCTGGTGACACACGCCTTTAATCCCAGTACCAACCATAGAGACCTGGAGGTCTGTATAGACAGTCAGTGAAGAGGAAGTGATGTAGCTGGGCTTAGAGCCAATGAGAAGGCAGAACAGAAAAGCAATAAAGGCGCAGGTTAGACAGGAAGAGGCTCTCTTGGGAAGCTACAGCAAGGTGGCGAGCTAAGGTTAGTTGGAGGCTATTGCCCTGATCTCTACTGTAGAAGTAACCAACCATCTTATTAAATAAGAAACACAGAGTCAATGTAAAGATAAAAGCCCAAGAGGGCAGAGCTAAGAGCCTTACCGCCTGCTGCCGGCTAGCCTCTTCCGCCAAGAGACCTCTCCAAAAGAGAGCTACTTCCTGTGCGTTCGTCTTTAAATAGAGTTCTGTTCTGCCTTCTCATTGGTCGTAAACCCAACCACGTGACTGCCTTGTCACTGCCTGTCTGTACAGACCTCCAGACACACATTGGAGCGTGTGTCTCCAATGTCGGCTGTATCCTTGAACACACAGAGATCTACCTAGTTTTGCCTGCCGAGTGCTGGGATTAAAGGCGTGCGCCACCACTGCCCGGCCCTCACTATGGCTTGCTAATAGCTCTGATCCCTAGGCAACTTTATTTATTAACATACAAATAAAATCACATTTCAGCACAAATAAAATACCACTATATTTCCCCTTTTCTAATTTAATAAAAAGAGGAAAAAAAGGAAAGTTGTAACTAATATAAGAAAAACTATATACAAAAGTACAATAACTATATACAATATATACAAGTGATGAATACCTAAACAATGTCTAGTCCATTTGTATTTGACAAATTCAGAGAAAATAATTCCATTACTTATCCTATTTTTGTAAGTCCAAAATGTACCTAATTCCTTTCTGTCCTAACTAATCTTCAACTATAATTAATTAATCTTTAAATATAACTAACTAATCTTCAACTATAATTAATTAATCTTTAAATATAACTAACTAATCTTCAACTCCCTCAGAGACCCAAGAAGGAAATAATATTACCTAACAAAAATAAAAACTTCCAAAAAATTGTGAGTTGACAGAAACAGCCAGCCGCCTGGACAGTCACCTGAGGTTAGACAAATAAAATACCACTATACTCTACGGCTTGCACCTCTGTATTTGGCTCTGTGTTTCTTATTTAATAAGACTGTTTAGAAATCCGTCTACATATTTACATTATGATATTTATTTATTTATTTATTTATTTATTTACTTATTTTCAAGACAGGGTTTCTCTGTGTAACCCTGACTGTCCTGGAACTCACTTTGTAGACCAGGCTGGCCTCAAACTCACAGAGATCCACCTGCCTCTGCCGCCTGAGTGCTGGGATTAAAGATGTGAACCACCACCACCTGGCCTACACAATTTATAACAGTATCAAAATTATAGTTATGGAGTAGCATTGAAAATAGTTTTATGGTTGGGGGTTACCACAACATGAGGAATTGTATTAAAGGGTTGCAGCATTAGGAAGGTTGGGAACCACTGTTCTAGAACACGATTTGGGCCAAAGGAATCAGTTGCACCACCCACCCCCGCTTTAGGCACATTTCCCCAAAGGACACCAGTGGGAGTCTCCTGCACCAGGTCCCATGTTTAGCTGAAAGACTTGAGCCTAAGACAGTAGGAAGCCAGGCTGAGAGGCAGCCAAGTGTAAGCAGCCACTCCAGAATTTGCTGATTCTTCCACACTCGCTGGTGGGAGTTTCTAATTTCATTTTTAGAAACGACCCAGCTTCTGGTGCTCTGCAGCCAAACTCGGTGGGACTGCACAGGGTCAAACTGAGATGCAGGCTGGCTGGTACCAGGTGCGGAGATAGGAGCCTATCAGCTCCCCCCTCCCTGCTCAGCCTGCTGCAGGGATCCCGGCTGTTCCTGGCATGTCAGACACACTGTATCACTCTCCTACAGAGTAATCCCTGTGCTGGCTCCCCTTCAAGGTCAGGTCTTAGAGATAGCGGATTCCAGCCTTCCTGTCTGTTCCAAACTGGAGGCTGCATCAGGACAGGCAACTGTGAACTCTAGGCTGGAAGGCAACTCCGCAGCACTCAACCTCCCCAGAAAAGGACACCCATCTCCATGACCCCAGCACAGCTCCTGATCCCTGAACAGCCCTGCTGCCTAGTCCTTCCTTACAGCTCCCGATGTCTGGTTGATTCTGTGTGGTCCTGTTGCTTTCTCGTCAATTCTCTCTTCGCCGGTGTTAGCTGTAGCTAGCTTCTGGTACCCGCTCCGGGAACCCTTCTGAAGCAGGCTGAGCAATGGAGACTTGAGAGCCCAGTTAATTACTTGGCTGAAAGCCCAGGGTTCTGGTCTACATCCATCAACCAACCCACCTGCCTCCCTGTGGAAGCATCATGTGAACAGGGGAAGAAGAGGAGTTACCGTGCTTTCCTGGCTGTTTAATTCACAAATATCACATGGAGATTGGCCTGCCCAGGGCCTTATCACCCTCAGCCCAGAATGTCAAAGCAGGCCTCTCACTCCTTAGCCCTTCCTTGGGTTTAGAGGGAGGCCTAAACTGGGCTTAGGGCCAGACACCCAGAGTGCCAAGAAGTCCTCCTGGATCAAGTATGCAGAGATGGGCAGTACAGGGTTTACCAGGATGCTGTAGGAGTGAGAGAAAAGTCTAGGCAGAAGATACAGAGCCCTCCAGTGCAGCCCCTTTGGGAGGGAGGGACCTGGGTCCTTCAGGTCTCAGAGAGCTGATCAGAGACAGGGCTCTGGCCTAGAACTAGCTCAAGGTATAGCTCCTCTACCCTCTGGATCTGGGGTTCCAGCAAATTAGGAGGCTTGTTGGAGTGGAGGTGTCTCACCTGTTGGGTGTTTAGCACAGGTTAGACCTGGGGCTGATGAGATCAGCATGCAGTGCTTGGCCTCCGTATAAAGAATGTACACAGTAAGTATTTAGCTCTCTGACACCCATGTCCTGCTCCACAACTTCAGAAACTCAACAGCTAGCATTTATCAACCATGAAGAAGCTCTGCTAATTCTGCTTCTGAGCCCTACTCTCCCAGGTCAGCATTGGGAAGAGGTGAAGGCTCCCCTTTTCTGTGGTACAGTTTCCAGGTAGAGCCCAGAAAATGACTACAGTTTTGGGACCCTGGTGGCCATCTGATATTTTCACCTGTAGTCCCCTAGGGCTGTCACTCCCCTTACCTGCTTGACTGCAACACGTCTGTCTGAGTCAGGACCTTGGTGCCCGCCCTCAGTCAGCTAACTTCCCTGGTGGCATTGTATGGTCTGACATCTTGGGATATGACAGCTTCCTGGGGCACTGCCAGGAGATGGGTGGCTGGCTGCTCAGTCTTTCCTTCTCCACAACAGAGTCCACTGGGAGAAGGGTACAGCTGGGGTAGCAGTGCCCTCGGGGGTAAGGGCTCCGAGGAAGCTTTCTGCTTCTAGCGTGGTAAAGGAAAAGGGCAGGGTGACCACAGAACAAGCCAGCATCACTAGACGGATCCGCCTTCCTCTTCCTGTTCTTAATAATTACTGTCAGTAAACATGGGCCACAGCTTTAATTACCCCATTATCACAGCCTCCTCATGCTCGCTCACGTCCAGTTAGTCCTTCCTCGGTCCTCTCTTGAAGAGTCTAAGTCTCTCAGTCACCACACTGTGGCCAACCTCTGCTCACTGCCAGCCCCACGCCAGAATCTGAAGTTCCCCTGCTGAGGTTTGAGAGTCACCACAGGGACTGGTTTCCACTCTGGCAATGAGCTTGACCCCCTGTGGGTTTCAATACTTGCTTCAAATTCCATTATCCCCCACTGAGCACTCTGGAATAAAGTGATAGATGGGTGTCTGGGAGGGGACTGTCCTTATCATATTCTGTGTTTTAAAACATTTCTATTGATGTGTGTGTACGTGCACATGTGCACACTCCACAGCATTCAAGCAGAGGTCAAAGGGCAACTTCGGAAGTGGGTTCATTTTTTTCCACCATATAGAAAGTTCATCTTGGATCACGTTTTCAGACTTGGATTTCACTGTCCTGTTATCACGCTCTTTGTGTTGCTGTGGGAGTGAGAATGTGTCTGTCTCTGTGACTCTTAGATAAATAGCTCTTTAAGCAGCGTGGCAGGTCTACCAGCTCTCATAAAACCAGCCTTGTCATCAGTCCCAGCACAGGTGAACTACAGAATCCCCTGAGCTGATGTGGGGCCGTGTGACTTCCTTCTGGCCAGCCGGCTGGGAGAAACAATACAACCACTTCTAGGACTGGACCAGTGCCTCTCCCAGGAGTGGTGCCTAGCAGAGACAACTTTGATGCTCAGACGGAAACAGTAAGGCAGGAAGATGCATGGAGACCAGCTGCCTGCCAGTCAGAAGTGTTCATTGTTGAAGACCCTATATCAACACCCCCCTCCGACCAAACACACAAAAGGTACATAATGGGCAATCCAAACAGGACATAAAGTGTTGGAAACCACGCTTTTCAGCTCTCTTGAATTTAGTAAACGGTGACCTGCATGTTCTGTATACTGACTAGGTAGTATGGGGCCATGGACCACAGCCAGACAAGAGAAGCTTTGCCCTGAGTGACACTATCCTCTTAGGCGTTGCTCAGTGGCTGGATCTGTGATTCTCGGGCTCTTTGTCACCAGAGGTGAAGCCCGGATGAAAGGTTGCTTGGAGATGGCCTGCAGCACACCAGTATTTTAGCCGTGGCAGGTTCTTCCACTAGATGGCACTGACAGCATTGTTTTCCTCATTAACTTGCATTACACAATTGTCACTTTCTGTAGGGCTGAAGGATCTATGAATTAAACTTCAGTAGATGATGCAACATATGATCACGCTAAGAATGATCACGTTTCCAAGGGCTGTCAAGCTTTCCTTCTTCTTGGGGGATGAGGGACTGTCCCAGGATTCTTCCTGGCCCTGTGCCTGCTAGAACACTGTCAATGAATCCTTCTTCTCTCCTCCTGCCCTGCCATTGATTCCAGGGGCACTGGACCCGGGCTTCACTATTAGGTGTCTTTCTGTTCTTTTCAGCTCTTTATGGCCGAGATCACTCAGGCACCCTCAGAACGGCGGGGAAGCCCTACCTGTACAGACAACCCCTCTCCTTCCCAGCCTTTGTTCCATCCACTTCAATGCTGGGAGACACCAACATGGACCCTCCCGGCCACGCTTCCTACTTCTACCCCCAGGCAACTGACCTCAACTTAGTAAGTAAACAAACTAGTTACCTCATCTTAAGCTCAGGATGGCAATGTCTTCTGAGTCTTTAAGGGCAGAGGCTGTGCCCTGCTCTCCCCAGGGGCCCTAGACCTAGAGGCCAGCTCAAGATCAGGGACATACCAGTGGCGACTGAGTTTTGAGTAAGAACGTTCACTGAGCCTTTTTTAGTTGCTGGTGTGGTTTAAGGTGGGGTTACTCAACCCTCTCTTTTTTCACTCCTTCCTTCCTTGTCCATGCTGGCCTCAAAATTGCAATCCTCCTGCCTCCGCTTTGTCATAGCTGCTATTACAGTACTTATTGCCATTCTGGGCCCCACCCTTATTACTACCATTATTATTCCTTTTCTAGCTTCAGCAAGGCCCCTGGCTAGAGCCTCTGTTGGGAATTGTGGTCACATTGAGCTCAGCCTGGAGCAGGCTGACCTAGGGGGTCCGGGTTCCCCTTCTGCCAGCTGTTTGACCTCAGGGAGGTTCACCTAGCATCTCTAGGCTGCCACATTTCCATGGGCTGTAAAGGGAGTGGAACATTTCCAGCTGTAGCCAGAACTTCCTGAGTCCCTTGGGACCAGGCTGGTAGGAAGTCCCAAGATTGCAGAGCCCCTCGAAAGAGGGAGGGAGAAGGCGAGCTACCCCAGAGCCCCGACCAGCACTAGTGCTGCGTTCTCTCTGCACATGGGTGTGCAGTCCTCGGAGCCCGAGCAGTCCCTTGTCCACCACTCTGCCTTTCCGGAGTGGCCTCAGCACCTGCTGCTTCTACCTGAGATCTTAGGAGGAGCTGCCTGACAAAGGGCAGATATGGGCAGTTCTGAGAGCCACACAAATCCGGTATTCAGACAGGCAATAGCTTCTGTTCTGGGAAAAGGGGGTCCTTGGGCTTTCCTTCCTGAGACCATGTCCCCAAACCTCACAGCTGAAGCATAAAAGACCCAAAGGTCAGAGGGTCAGGCATCTGTGCTTTAGGGAGCCTGAGTGTGTGCCTTGGGGATCCAGGTGGCCTGCTGTAGTTTCAGGGTCCCTACCAAATCTCATGCTGAAATTTAACACACATGGTGAGGTGTTAAGGGGTGGGCCCCACCATGGGTCTGTCATAAGAGCTAGTTTAGCTCTGTGTCTTTTGTCAGGTGGTGCCTTGCATTCTTTGGAATTCTGCAGACTCCCTGTGTGTGAGAGACTCCTTGAGCTTTGACATCTGGTCCCCAGAACCATGATCTGAACATATCTTTATTAGTTAAAATATTTGCGTGTGCGCGCATGTGCATGCTTGTGAGTGCGCGTGTGTGTGAACTCAGGCATGAACATGCCATGGCATGCATGTGTGGAGGCCAGAGGACGCCTCTTCAGCTCTCTCCTGTCACCTTGTGAGATCTCAGGATGGAACTCACATCATCAGGGCTGCACACAAGCACCTCTATCCACCGAACCATCTTGACAGCCCATTTTTATTCTTTATGAATCTCCCAATCTGTGGAATTTAGTTGCAGCAACAGGAAACAGAGTAAGGCAAAGCTTCAGCTCTGCTACTAGCTGGCTGTGTGCCCCAGCACAAGCTGCTGTTCTTTCCAGTCTCCAGGGTCTGCTTTCAGAAAACAGGGAGAAACATGCCCACTGCCTTAGAGAGGCATCCCGAGTATTGTGATAGACAGAACAATGGCTCACACAAATGTCCTCGCCCAAGCGGCACATGCTTTAATCCCAACACTCAAGAAGCAGACACAGGCGGATCTCTGAGTTCAAGGCCAGCCTGGTTTACAGAGTGAGTTCCAGGACAGCTAGGACTACACAGATACACAGAGAAACCCTGTCTCAAAAAACAAAACAAAAACAAACAAACAAAAAAACCCATGTGCCACAACACCCATCTGAGAAGTCTGTATGTGTATTTTTACTTTGTCTATTTCCCCCAGAATCCCCAGGATAATTAATGGCCTACAGATTTCTTAGCCTGGGTTCATGTTACCCCTTGGTAGAGAGCAAGAGCCAGGTCATTTCCTCATAGTGTTTGGGGGTGTCTGCTGCACCTCTCTGTGATTGTAAATTTAGTGGCTCAGAAATCCTCCCATGGAGTATCGCAAACACTCAATACTTCCCAGAAGTGTCCTGTCTCCACTCCACCCCTGCAATCACTCTTCCGATGATGCTAGAGGTCTCTTTCTCCAATTATCTGCCACTGTCCTCAAAGACCTCTGTCTACAAACATTTTGGCCCATACATAAGACAGTCCAGAAATGCCAGAGTTAACCCACAAGGCTGTATCTCTCAATGGTTGGCTGGTGGGAGCTGGTGGGAATGTCTCCAGCCACCCATTATCCGGGAAAGGCACCTTCGAGAGGCCCATCCTGCACCACCTCAGACGGTTCCAGTGAGACAGGACTGGGTGTCATTACATCAGTCCATTCACTAGCACGTCCTAGCTGGTCCTTTCCCCGTGCCCTTCCACATGCTCGGGGGACCATCTAGAACACATTGCCCAGACCCTGTCTCAGGTGGAGGTCAAGGGAAATAAAAACACTGGCAAAGTGGGCCCCGCTGTGACAGCAGGTCACCTGACAGACACATATTCAGCTCACTAAGGATCACACTGACCAACTTGGAACTCTAAAAACCTGTTCTGTTACTGCTAACGGGACAATGGGTCTGTGGGCCATTGTAGTACTGTATGTAATTCTGCCTTGGGATTCCCAGTAAGTCTTATGGTGGCCTTCTGAATCGGTTCCCAACAGACTGTGCTCTTATTTCTGTGTGGATGTTTGCAGCTTCACCCTAAGACAGCAGTTCTCAACCTGTGGGTCACGACTTCTTTGGAGTCAACATATCAGATATCATCCTGCGATCAGATATTTACATTATGATTCATAATGGTAGCAAAATTACAGTTATGAAGCAGAAACAAGATAATTTTATGCTGGGGGGGG